>JBBPSY010000358.1:0-10668 GCA_038093855.1 Rugiboletus extremiorientalis
GATGCACAGCTGAGCACAGCACGGAGATTAAATAGAAGTAGAAGCTGTGTGTAGGCGTTATTATGGTGCATCGGAGTTTGAATCCATAAAAACGTAAATAAGTACAAACAAAGTGAGAGAAACGACTAAGTCCTTTGACTTGTTGTGAGTTCTTGAGCGCTTGTAGACTTATGTAGGCTTTTGTACGCATTATCCGGTGTTTCAAATGAAGCGTTTGTTACAGGAACTTGTTATTACTAACGAATCCAGTTTCAGCAAGGAGCTCCGAGAGTCTGGGGGACTCAAGGATGACAGCATAGAGGGAATATCGAGTTTGAGTCAGGAGGCAATTAGCGTGGACGGTGGGAACAGCAGGGATGAGAGGAAGGGGTTGTTCAATGGCCATCTGGGTGAGGGGAGGACAAAGGGAATTGGGGAATTCAACAGCTGTGGGTGAGCTTATAAGCTTTGAGCAAGGGTGTTATGATGCGCACGGTATCTCAGTGGCAAGCCAAAGAGATAGCTGTCATCGGGACTTCACTGGACAACGTAGATGCAGAGTCTACAGTCCTAAGTCCAGAACTCAGCAAGCAGGTCTTAGGGCAACCTTTAGACCACAGAGAGTGAAGCGGAGTCTTGAGGTGACAAAGACTGAGGGAGCTCTCTGGATGCCAATAGATACACATGGATTGTGTAGAACTAGCTGGGGTTTCCAGCTGGTTCCACCAGGGTTTATATAGTGTACACAGGTGGCAGTACACTAGCACAGACCAAGGGCGTGTACCTACTGGAAGAGAAAAGGGTCTAACATGTCCCAAAGGGATATGTTAGAAAAGGAAAGGGAGCACTTCCACAAGCGTGTGGTTGAGTGCAAAGAGACAAAAGAGGCATGCTAGCATGCCAAGAGAAGAGGGTGTGAGGCAGTAATGAGGCTGCTATGCACAAGAGATATAAATGGAAGTCCAAGGTTCCCATGGAGGCCGTGGGGCTGTGGGAACCAGAGAAGGACAAAGGGTGACACTGCATTGAGCAGTGGCACAGAAAGGGAAAACATATGTAAGTAAAGGTAAACAAGGAAAAGCCTCACTGGTACTGAGGTAAGTGATAAGGGGTTGGCTAACCCTATGGTTAGGGGTTTGCCTATGGTAATCATAGAATAAGTGTGGTTATGTGTCGTACCAGTGAGCAAGAAAGAAAGAAAAAGGGGAAGGGCACCGCTCTACCATAACAAAGGGGATGGAATTCTGCAAATTCTGCTTGGGCTCCCAGGTGGCTTCCAACGGGCTATATCCTTTCCACATCATGAGGTACTGCCTCTGACTTTTGATGCCGCAATGCTGTCAACTTCGAATTCCTCTTCTCCACAGATTAGATCAGGGGGGGGATTTAGGTAATTGGGTCCATGTTTGGGCGTTTCCCGATAGGGCAATAATAGGGAGGCATGGAAAACGTCATGGATTTTCCATTGCAGAGGCAATTTCAACTGATAGGCCAATGGCAAGAGGACCTTCAGGATTTCAAATGGGTCTTCTTTCCGTGGAGACAGTTTTCAGGTGAAGTACCACAGGGTGAGGTTCTTCAAAGACAGCCAAATGCAGTCTCCTACCTTCCAGGGTACAAACTTCCAAGTTGTCCTTTCTAGGATGTGATGGTGGGCAGTGTCATGCACAGCAAGTGCTTCACGTCTGGCAGACTGAATTTGCTTGAGGCAGGTTTCAAGTGCTGGGAGAAAGGTCTTTCCAAGAGGAGGGTAGGAGTGGGGTTCGTAACCCATCATGAGGGAGAATGGGAATTTCCAGGTGACAGAATGGGCAACCGAGTTGTGGTGGAATTTGGCAAAGGTCAGGAGGTCAACCTATTTCGTGTGGTTCCTGTCACAGAAAAGCTGCAGGTAGGTCTCCAACTCTTAGTTTACTTGTTCAGTTTCTCCATCAGTCTGCAGATGGTAGGCAGTGGATAGTGCTACATCATAGGAGAGCAGTCTAGCAAGTTCTTGTGCAAATGCGGAGGTGAACTGGGGGCCTCAATCAGAAATAACTTTGTCATGCAAGCCAAATTGCTTGAACACATGGTCGAAAAAGAGTTTGGCCACTCCTTCCACATCAATAGCAGAGATACAGGGACAGAAAATCACCCCCTTCATAAGGCCATGGTCGACCATGACCAGGATGCTGTCAAATCCCTGGACAGGTGGTAATCCTGTGATCAAATCTGTGGAGATGACCTGGAATGGGTGGGTAGCTGTGGAGGCAATTGGTGTGAGGGGTGGTGTGGTGGGGTGGATGTCAACCTTGTTCTGCTAGCAGTGGGCACACCCAGATATGAACCATTGAACGAAGGTGGCAAGGCCTGGCCACCAGTAGTCCTGTTCTAACAGATTGATGGTGCGGAAATGTCTGGAGTGACCACTGCCCAGGTTATCATGAATGAAGCAGACAAGGTTGGTTTGTTGTCCCACAGGGATGTACAGCCGGTTTTTGAAATAAAGCTTCCCACTGTCAAACTTCCAGTTGTCCAGTGATGCGTGGGAAAAGAGGGAGGTTCTGAGGGAAATGGCCTTCAAGGCGTCAATGACGAGGGGGTCATCTGGGGTATAATCTGCAATTCTTTTGGCAATTGTGAGGTCCAAACTCTGGGTAAACACATCCAGGGGAAGGAGGGTAACCTCTGCATTATCTGTGCTGGTGTCTATGCAGTCCTTTCGGAAGATGGTATTGGCAGAGCCCATTTGGGATCCGGGGACATGTGTAAAATGCAGGTCAAAATCCTGTAGGAATAGTTTCCAGTGGGTGTGTCATCAAGACAGTTTCTGTGGCTCACAGAAATACATTAGGTTCTTGTGGTCCGTTAGGATCAAGATGGGGTGGAGAGTTCCCATGAGGTAATGGCACCATTCTTCCAGCACATGGATGACCACCAGTAGTTCAGTTGTAGATGTCATAATTCCACTCTGCTTCAATGAAGCTGTGGGAAAGGTAGGTGCAAGGGTGAAGGTCTCTGTTTACATCTCTCTGCATAAGTACTCCACCTGATGTGGTGAGGGATGCATCAGTCATGATGAAGAAAGATTGGACAGTATCTGGTAGAGCTAGGACTGGTTGGCAAGTGAACATCTCCTTGATCCTATGGAAGGCTCATATCCAGTCATTGGTCCACTCCCAAGGGGTACCTTTCTTGGTTAGGTCTAGGAGGGGTCAGGTGAGGTTGGAAAAGCTGGGGATGAATTTCCTGTAGAAGTTGCAGAACCCTATGAATGAACAGACGGCCTTGACATCTTTCGGAGGTTCCCACTGCTCAATGGCAGTCAATTTGGTGTCCATGTGGACTGAGTTCTTCCCTACTATCATACCAAGGTACTTGACTTCTGTTGCATCAAACGTGCACTTGTCAAGTTTCAAAAACAGCTGTTGCTCCTGGAAACATTGGAGCACTTTCCGAGTGCGTTTCGCATGAAGCACTAGATCTGCAGAGTGGATTAGGAGGTCATTTATATAGATAATTAGCCATCCTTCCGCAATGAAGTCTCTGAACACATGGTCCATGAATGCCTGAAATGTGGCTGGCGAGTTACATAGCCCAAAGAACATGACAGTGGGCTCAAAAAGTCCTAGTGGAGTGACAAAGACTGCCTTCCAGCGGTCTTCTGGCTTAATCTGAATGTTGTTATATCCCCAACGCACATCTATCTTGGTGAAAATTGAAGATCCCTTGAGTTTATCAATAAGACCTCCTATTAGGGGTAGAGGATATGCATTTTTGATGGTCTGGGAATTGAGATATCAATAGTCCTGACATGGCCACAGCTTCCCGTCCTTTTTTTGTATGAAAAAGAAGGGGGCGGCTTGTGGGGATTTCAATGGCTGGATTTTACCACTTTTCAGGTTTTCATTGACGAACTTTCTACAAGCTTCCAGTTCTTTGGGATTGAGGGGGTAGTTCTTGGCATGTTTTGGAGAGAAGCTTTCATTGGTGGTGATTGCATGATCAAAGGCCTGTATGGGGGCAAGGGTGGTGGTTTCTCTGTCCACAAATACATCAGCATACTCTTTGTATGTGTCAGGCAGTACCTTCTTTGCATGGTCTGCTTGTTGGGCTAGGGTGGTAGAGAGGGTCATTTTCTGGATAAATGTCTGTTCTTCTACAAAGTGTCATTCATACATCTTGGCTAGTTTGGTGTCAGGGTCTAGGCCAAGATGTTGGGTGAGGTATCGCTGTGCAAGTGCCTCATGTTCATCAAGCCTTCGTTTGCAGGCCTTCAAGGAAGAGATATGGTCCTGGAAGACCAATCGATAGTGGGATTAACTTTGGGGAGCCAGGTCATTCCCAGAATGATGTTCTGCTCCTTTCTGCTGGCAAGGATAAGGAAGTCTTGTTCTTCTTCATGATCTCCTATTCAGACAATCAGGGAGGTCTTGAAGAGAATCCTTCCTTTGCAGTTGGTGGTTCCATCAGCGTTGATGGCATGGAGAGGGGTTTTGATACGTTTGAATGGGAATTTGTTCTTCCTGGCAAAGGCATAATCGACGAAGTTTCCTGTGGCACCACTATTGATAAGGGCTGTGGTTGTTGCAACTTTTCCCCCTCCCACCGAAGATACAGAAATGGGAACTAGTATTGATTGATCTTCAGTGGATACAATTACAGAGGGGTACTATGGAGAGGTTAGAGAAGTTGCTGCTTGTCTCTCTCCTAAAAATCCTGGGCCTTCCTTAAAGCCAGGGAGCGTACGCTCACACTTGTGACTCTTTCTTCATTGACGTCCATCTGGGAAGTTAGGGGTCTCTTCTTCTCCCTGGTAGTCAGGTTCAAAGCATGTCTTGAGAACCTGAAGGACTTCTTCATCCCCCTTCTTGTTCTCTTTCAAATTCCAGATGTACTTCTCCAACTGTGATTCAGTGGAGATAGCTCTTGTCTGCTCGCTTCTTCCAGATCCTGATGTGGAAGATGAGCTTCTTGGTGACAGGCCTCAATTTTTATGCTCATGGGAAGGTCCTTTGTTACCCTTCCAATGCTTTTGAGTGGAGCATCCTTTGGCATGGCAGATAAAGCATCGCCCTTCTTTCATGTGGCGAGCTCTTTCAGTGGGTGTTAGGTTGATGGCATCAACATCCATTGCATTAGGGTCATGGTAATTGCAAGATGCAGAATATTGGCCTTGCTGGTAATCGGAAATTTTAGCTAGCTGTTGGGTGGCTGACAAGGCATGGGAGATCCAGTCTTTGAGGGTGGTGGGTTCTGTTCTGTTCAGGATGATCTTCATGATCTTGGGTTGGAGGCCTCTGGCAAAGAAGTTACAGAGGGTGGCTTCTTCCTTGATCTTTGCCTGTCCTGCCAGAAGGGAGAAGCAGGTTTGATAGCAGGTAAAGGAGAATGAAGATGGTCTGTCTTTTGGCAACATACGTCAAGTCTGCAACTGTCTTCATGCTTCCGCTTTGTCATCCTTGGTGGCGAAGGCAATTTTGAATTCCTCTGTGAATTTCCTCCACTTCATCCAGGTATTGGGGTCGTCAGCTCCTTTTGCATAATACCCTTCCACAAATGTCTTGCCTTGTCCCTCGGGCATCTTTAGTAAGGCTATTGCCATGAGATTGTAGTCAGAGTATTTGTCCTTCTTGGTGATGGCGAAGGTACTCATGGCAGAGATCCACCAATTGGCATCAGAGATTTTGCTGGAAAACTCCTTTGGTAGAGATTCTTTCCCCATATCTGCTTCTTTGTTGCTACTATCTTCAGTGTTGGAATAGTGGTTGGACTGATCACTGTCTTCCCCAGGGAGGTGTATGTCAGGGTTCCCAATGGGTACTAGGCTCCTTGGGCTAGCAATGGCTAGAGGGGAGCTGTTACGATGCACACGGTATCTCAGTGGCAAACCAAAGAGATAGCTGTCGTCGGGACTTCACTGGACAACGTAGATGCAGAAGCCTACAGTCCTAAGTCCAGAACTCTGCAAGCAGGTCTTGGGGCGACCTTTAGACCACAAAGAGTAAGCGGAGCCTTGAAGGTGTCGAAGGCGAAGCGAGCTCTTTGGATGCCAGTAGATACGCGTAGATTGCGTAGAACTAGCTGGGGTTTCCAGCCAGTTCTACCAGGGTTTATATAGTGTACACAGGTGGCAGTACACTAGCACGGACCAAGGGCTTGTATCTACTGGAAAAGGAAAGGGTCCAGCGTATCCTAAAGGGATGCGCTGGAAGAAGAAAGGGAGCACTTCCACAATGGTGTGGTTGAGTGCGAACCGCCAAAAGAGGCATGCTAGCATGCCAAAAGAAATGGGTGCAAGGCAACAATGAGGTTGCTGTACGCAAGGGATGTAAATGGAAGTCCGAGGTTCCCGCGGAGGCCATGGGGCCGAGGGGAACCAAGGAAGGACAAAGGGCGACACTGCACTGGGCAGTGGCGCAGAAAGGAAAGCATAAGTAAACAAAGATAAAGAGACATAAACCTCACTGGTACTGAGGTAAGCGGTAAGTAGAGGGCTAACCCTGTGGTTAAGGTTTCGCCTAGGGTAATCGTAAGGTAAGTAGTGTCAAGTGTTGTACCAGTGAGTAAGGAAAGAGGAAAAAGGGCTAGGGGCCCGCTCTACCATAACAGGAGCCAGTAGGTTGAGCAGGGGCTGGTACCCTCTCTGGCAGGTTCTGAGTTGGGGCTGGTACTCAATCTCCCCAAACAGGTGTCTGGGCTGGTACTGTTACGCGTGGGTTTAACTGTGGGTCATCGAGCCAAGTGGTACTCGAGATGAGCGGTTAGCTCCACGGAATAGCCGTGAGGGAATAATGAGATGGGGAAATAGGGGATCAAGGTGGCGATTGGCGGAGAAGACCCACAGCTAGCGTGTAGTGGGTAAATCCACTAGTGCGGGATTTGAGAGACGCAGGCGATGGGCAAGGGAACTAGTTACCCCTTGGAAGTCCCAAAGGTTTATGATTCTAGAGTGAGGGGCAAGACGAGGGACGATGCCTTGTGAGCTTTCTGACGACACACAGTAAACCAAGACTGTGTAGAATAAGCTGGGGAATACAAGGGAGTTCCTAGCTATTTATCTAGTAATACCGCCCTAAGCCCTGGGTCAGGAAACAGGGCGAAGGGTAAGGTCGAAGGGTTTAAAGGAAGCCTGTCACAAAAGGTAGGCTTCAGGGTCCGCGGGTAAAGAAAAGAAGTCCATGGGTTTCTGTTAATGGAAGAAAAAGAGGTTTGGCATGATCTAGGGGAGTTCCGGAGTGTCAACTATGGCTACGTCCGGGAAGATCAGCCAGTCATCTTCAAAGTAGGTAACAGGAGTGAAAGAGAAAGGGGAAAAAGATAATCTCATACAGGAGGTGGGACGTTCGACTGTAACAGGTACCAGTACATGGGCAGTTGGAGTAGTGGACCCAGATGATGGGCTATCACTTCCAGCTATCCTTCTGTGAGCATGGTCTCATTTGTACCATTCATTTCGTCTCCTGTCTTCTTCCTCAATATGAAGCCACTCTTCTCTAGCCTGGAACTGTTGTTCAAGCTCTTGGTTGTGGAGCTCGTTGTGATGGGAGGCTGTAGCAAGGGCAGCGGCTTGTCTCGCTTCTTGATCATCTACAGACGAGTCGTCATCATCTGGACTGGGAACTCGGAATGTGGTGGTGGAGGGTGGGGGTCGCTGCTACTGAATAGTAGGCGACGTAGAGGGCAGCTTATTCTTTTGTTACACATGGGCCTTACTGTGGGTCATTGAGTCAAGTAGCACTCAAGATGAGTGGCAGGCTTCATGTGGAATAGCCACGAGGGAATAGGGAATAATGGGGATCAAGGTGGTGAATGGCGAAGAGAACCGGCAACAAGCGCAACCTCTGGTAGGTCTCACTTGTGCAGATGGGGAGGATGCGGGCAATGGGCAAGGGAACAGGTTACCTTGTAGGACCCAAAGAATTATGATTCTAGAGGACAAAGCAAGGAATGAGGCTTTGCAAGCTTAGGACAACACACAGTAAAACTGAGACTGCATAGAATAAGCTGGGGAATACAGCGAAGTCCCTAGCTATTTATCTAGTAATACAGTCCTGAGCCCTGGGTCGAGGGATGGGGCAAAGGGGAAGGTCAAAGGGTTAAAAGGAAGCTTGCCATAAGGGCAAGCTGTGGAGTCTGTGGGTTTCCTGAAAGGGAAAGAAAGTCTGCAGGTTTCCAGAAAAGGAAGAAGGAAATCTGCGGGTGTGGGAAAGAGGTCTGCAGATTTAGATAAAGAAATCTGCAAGCTAAATAAAGAAATCTGCAGGTGTTTGGAATAGGGAGAAAAGGGTCTGGAGCAGCTTAAGGGAGCTGTTACGGTAGAGCGGTCCCCCTCGCCTTTTTCTTCCTTCCTCACTCACTGGTACAACATCTAACACTACTTATCCTACGATTACCCTAAGCGAACCCCTAACCACTGGGTTAGCTATCTACTTATCGATTACCTCAGTACCAGTGAGGTTTACGTCTCTTTATCTTTGTTTACTTATGTCTTCCTTTCTGCGCCACTGCTCGATGCAGTGTTGCCCTTTGTCCTCCCTTGGTTCCCTCGGCCCCTCGGCCTCCATGGGAACCTCGGACTTCCATTTATATCTTTAGCGCATGTTAGCCTCATTGCTGCTGCGCACCCCTTTCGTCTGGCATGCTTGCATGCCCCCTTTGTCGATTCGCACTCAACCTCACCATTGAGGAAGTGCTCCCTTTCCACTTCCAGCGAACCCCTTTAGGATACGCTGGACCTTCCCCTCTTCTAGCAGATACAGAGCCTTGGTCCGTGCTAGTGTACTGCCACCCATGTACACTATATAAACCTTGGTGGAACCGGCTGGAAACCCCAGCTAGTTCTACGCAATCTACACGTATCTACTGGCATCCAGAGAGACCACTTCGTCTTCGACAACCTCAAGACTTCGCTCACTCTCTGTGGTCTAAAGGTCGCCCCAAGACCTGCTTGCTAGAGTTCTGGACTTAGGACCGTAGGCTTCCGCATCTACGTTGTCCAGTGAAGTCCCGACGACAGCTATCTCTTTGGTTCGCCACTGAGATACCGTGTGCGTCGTAACAGGAGCTCCAGCGTGTTGACTACAGGTATGTCAGGGAAGACTAGCCAGTTGTCTTCAAAGTAAGTCACTGGAGTAAAGGAAAAAGGGGGAAATGATAGTCTCATACAGGAGGTGGGGTGCTCAACTGTAACATTCTCTAAGGTCATCTGTCCAACATGTCACATTGGCAGACCGATTGTGGTACAGTGGGGTATTGCTACAACTTGAACAGTAGATGACATGGGTCAGCTTATTCTTTTGTTATACGAGAGCATACTGCTAGCGTCGTTGACTCAGCTAAGAGGACAACAGGATGACAAGCAGTGGGGACTTGAGAGAGAATTGTATATGTGTATTCATTAGAGAGAAGCAAGAGAGGGCCAATGAAGGAGGCCTTGATAATAGGAGCAGTTCCCACCGACTGAAGGACGTGGGAATAGACAAGAAGACTCTTGAGGAATGGAGTCCACTGGACACTATGTCCATAGGAACACACCTGTTGTTGGGGATGAAGAGGACAAGATCCACCAGATAATCATCAGCTGAACAGAGGAGAGACAAGGGTGGGGACAGGCCCTTGGAGCAACAATGTTCTAGCAATAGGCTGAGATTGCGTAGAATAAGCTAAAGAATACAGGTCGGTATCTTGAGCTTATATACTACTTGGCTTACAACCCTAAGCCCTAGCCCTTTGCCCAAGAAGATAAGAAGCAGGGCAGGGGGTGAAACAACCTCTCACAGTTTTGGAGCTGCTAAGTTGTTCAAGTAGATACTAGGAGTACTGGTGCTCTGTAGGAGGGAAATCTCCAAGAGAACTAGACTGGGGGAGTCCAGTCACTCCTGGGGGTTTATATACTCTTTCTACATTCGTACATGTTGTGGCTAGATCTAGAGATACACTACTATACAAAGTAACCCTTAGCCCTGGGTATAGGGTATGAGTCATCTGCAGTCAATGCGCAGTCAGGCTGAGTCATAGATAAGATGGAGATTAAGTAGGCTGTGCGATAAGAGTCATTGTGAGTCAGAATGAGTCAGAGCAGTAATTAAATAAGCATAGCCATGAAATGGAAGTGATGCACAGCTGAGCACAGTGCAGAGATTAAATAGAAGTAGAAGCTGTATGTAGGCGTTACTATGGTACATCGGAGTTTGAATCCATAAAAATGTAAACAAGTACAAACAAAGTGAAAGAAACGACTAAGTCCCTTGACTTGTTGTGAGTCTTGAGTGCTTGTATCTTTATGTAGGGTTTTGTATGTGTTATCCAGTGTTGCAAATGAAGCATTTGTTACAGGGGGTGTGACTAAGTAAGTATACAACCCTGGGCCCAACAGGGTTGAGGGTAAAAGGAAGCATGACTCTTATGGAGTCATGTGCTGAAACCCATGGGGTTTCTGGAAAGGGAACAGTCCTAAAATAGAATGGTAACCCTAAGCCCGAGAAGGTCAGAAGTATGGAGCGAAGGGTTCAACAATAAGATAGATGACTCATCAAGAGTCATCCCACTATGGAAGCATCCAGGCTCTAGGTCTGGGCATAGTTCATCGATAAACTGCACGGCATTGTCCAAAGGCTAGGAAAAAGTAGGGCTACCCCTGGTAAGCCCGTCCGATTGTAACACATAGGAACACACCTGTTGTTGGGGACGAAGAGGACAAGATCCACC
>JBBPSY010000359.1:0-14410 GCA_038093855.1 Rugiboletus extremiorientalis
GTCGCCTTCGGCAGTGGGTCCGACATTCAGTAAACTGAAGAGAGGGTAAACGACCGGCCAAGTAGGAACGAGTTCAGGAGATCGCTCACTAGTTTCCGTTCTTGCTCACGACGTCGACTAGAGTGTGGATGATGGTGGTGCCATTCTTGTACTCCGTTTCATCAGTACTGTTATTGATACCAAAGCTGTGCGGATCCAAGCCCTCGGTCGTTTCCCATCTTCTTGTGGAGAGTGATCCAAACAGGATATACTCGGGCGTGTCAAAGTCAGGTACCACACCGCAACCTACAACATTCGAGGGTCAGGGCACAAGGATTTGAAAGTAGTTAGGGGAACGCACGATCATTCATCGTCACCTGGTAACCGTTCTCCATAGCATAGTTGTAGAACTGCGCTGCGAATTCCAGCGTGTTGTTTGGACCGCCAATGTCGCACCACTTCAACGAGAGTCAGCATGGAATACTAACTCCTCGTACAAACATACCATGATCTCGGTCCCATAGTCGACAGCGAGTGACAGCATGTGTGGGTATTGCAAGTCTTGGACATAGTCAGAGATATCGAGGCTGCCAGTATAGGGTTCGAACTCTGAGAGGTTGAAAGGATTGCGCGCGAGTCCTCCGGGCCAGGCCCCATGCCCGTATGGTGCATAGTAGGGGTTAAACCTGGAGAGCACCCGACGCCAATGAAGTGCCAGACAAAAATAGTATTCAAAAAGGACGACCTACCACTCAGGGAGCGAATAATAGGTCCCACGATGGAGGTTAGGCTTCTCGGCTTTCGCCGTCTCCATCAGCTCTTTGACAAAGTCGCGGTGGGGGTTGAGGTGAACACTACTTCGGTGCGTCGTGTTCTTGGTATCAAACAACCCATACCCATCATGATGTTTCTTCAGAACACGTCAAGACGATAGATCTCAACACAAATCCTCCACGAACCGTGACAAAGACAAAGTATTTTGCTCCGGCTTCGTCGACTAAATCCAGCCAGGTACTTGGGTTCCAATGGTTTGCAGTAAAGTTTGCAATGAAATCATCATGAAGCACATCCTGTGCAAAAGCGTCGGATCAATCAAGGCACGACCCTAAGACAACTGGAGGGTTCCTCACAGGACCATAGTTTTCTAGATGGTGGTTCCAGGTGGGATTGTTCGAGTTAGGTGGGTTATGAAGAGCCCAGCTGGATATTGTTCAGAGCACACGAAACGTAAGTGGCGGTGTACAATACTCACTCGTACCACTCAGCATAAGCACCCCGGGGGCCCTAAACATCATATAAGAACTGTGGATCGGCAGTCGACAAGACGACCTACATAAGCGGGAACGCTATAAGGGCCCCAGTGGAAGCTAATGCACGTGAGTTATTCACTCTCTGGTGGAAAAGCCGCTTTCCACTCACAATATTCCAAATTTTGCCTGAGTCCACTAAAACGAGCATCAATACGGTCACGTGACACGACGAGAAACAAACCCACCCAGGTGGGCGGCTCGTGCGTGGATAGCACGCCCTCATCAGCCGTCCAAGTGTGTCGAAGCGGAGTAATTGGCCACCCAGATGACGTCCCGATGATGTTGCCATCGGCATCCTTGATCCGAACAGTCGCACCCCCAGAACCATGGTCGTTCAACACCAGCACATCGAAACGCGCCTGATCCGCCGCGACGAGCCGGTTGACGACGCCTGGCCTCACCGTCGTGACACCATCCCCGATCACATCTACCTCGTATCTGGACTGAATCGCCGTGTTCACAGTCGACGCGAGGCAGCCCGGCAAAAGGTTTGCCAGTGTGATCGCGACTGCTTGGGCACGTTGCCCGTCGACGTCCTCCCACCGCGTGCCAAACTGCACAGTGCGAACTGAGAGCTCAGGACCTGTTGGCTCAGCAGAGGGGACGACGGACGGCGTGACAGATATCGCAAATATGTGGAGCCTGTCCCAAGCATCCGCACTCTGCGGGAGTGTGATGCTCTTGAGCGCGACGCGCGAGGGAATGGCTATCGAGAGTTGGAATATGTGAGACGAATTCCAGTTCGTTGAGGTACCATAGTCGTCAAAGTGGTAGGGGCTGGTGAGAAGCGCGGTGAGTGCGGCCGAGGCTAGGTGCGTGCGAAGGTGTGAAGTGGGCTCACGTTCGAATATCGCCCCAATTGATGGTTGGGAATCTCCACCAATTCTTTCCTGTCACTGAAACAGGGCGTTGAAGTGATGAGAAAAGGGGACGGTAGGGGTTGGCAGCTCACATAAAAGTTCAGAGACGGAGTCATCCGCATAGTTGAAGTAAAACATCTGATCGAATTGGTCTGGGGTAGAACATGCGTGAACAGACATCGTCGACATGATATACCTGATACACACCATTGCCACCATCTCCAGCATAAAGGAGATGAAATTGATGGACGTAGGTTTCCTCGGGAAGGTCTACGACTTGGCCATCGGCAATAACATTATCATCGCCGGTGCCCCACGAAGTCGGGAGGTCATACTAGAGGCAGACTCAGTTCCCGTGAACACACGAGAGACACAACCAATTGACCGTGACGCCGTTCAAGAGCCAAGATCCCGTAGGGAGATACTCTGCCGCGTATGTCGAACCCCACCTGTTGAAATTACCAGTGGTACCATCGATGGAAGCGGCTTGGTTGTTAAGGTGACGAGAGAGAGAGAGTGGGGTGGAGGGAAATGGGGCGAGAGGGGGAGGCGTGGTGCCAAAGTACGCGAGCAAGGCGCCACAGAGCGTAGGGACGCCAAAGACCTTCATCGCGATGGACCACTCGCCTTCCGTGGCGCACGCCCTCTGTAATGCCTGGAAACGCAGTGAGAACGGTACCCGTCTCTCGAGTGCGGTTGTCTGACCATGTTCAACGCGTGCATCATCACTGGGAGCCCCTAGTGCGGGGAAGTGAAGCGACGTAGGGCGGTCAGGTACGGATCCGACTTCAGTGAGTAGATTGTGAGGCAGCTGCACAAAGACCCTCCAGCGGTTCAGCCAAGCTCGGGGAAGGCCGTCACAGTGCTGAGACGAACACTTGGTTGTTATTGCGTTGGCAAGGATTCAGAAACGTTTCATGGGATGGGTTCAAATATAGGTGACACGAGAATGCCTGAGGTGATGGTGAGAACCTCGCATCATGAACTTTGGCCTTCGTACTCCAAGTCCATCATCATTCGTAGAGTCAGGTCAGAGTGGAGCCTCGAATTCACGTTCGCAGCTTGAATTTTCAGGGAACCCAAGTGACCATGTATGAAGAGTTCAAGAAGCCGTACTACCATTCGTACTCGTCGTCGTACTTGGTTTCGTATTTTAATACTTCAGATGTGCCTGCACCTTGTCGGCCAAGGCTGCGCTGATCCAATCCAAGAGGACACGAAAAAAAAAAAAAAGTGGATCTGTCTACACACACTACTGCCGAATGGTCCAGCGTCACCTTATCTTCGCAGGTCTCATTCGTGACGAGTAGCTACCGAGTGACTAATACGCATACGAGACCTGGAACGCCCACGCATAATCCACCTGATCGACCTCGCTCTGCGGCACATCGATCGTCAACACTCCATTCTCGTCCATGTCCCACTCGAGCCCCTGTCCACCGCCAATGCTCGTGGTGGTGGTGGTGGTGGTCCCATTACCCGTGCTCGGCCCAAGAAGTATGATCGTGTCCCCCCGTTGAATAGGCAGCACGACGCTGCCCGCATCGACGACGAGAGAACCGTTGGTAGGCTTGTTGAACGCGACGATGCAAAATGTGTCGGGCGTCGTCAAGAATCGGTATGACCCCGTCGGGTCCTGCGACGCTTGGTACCAATAATCCTGTCGATGGCCTTTAGAATGTGTGTCATGACAAGGACGCGGGGCTCGATATGTACGGTGGCATAGACGCATTCGCCGGCGTACTTGAGCCATTTGCCGGCTGCGAGGAGGTTATCTGCCATGGGTGCGATGATGTCACCCTCTGCAGTCGGTCCGACATCCAGCAAGCTAACGAGCGGGTGGAACGACCTGCCGACGAGAGAGGGGTTGGCTTACTAGTTTCCGTTCTTGCTCACGACGTCGACCAACGTTTGAATGATGGTCGTGCTATTCTTGTACTCGGTCGCATTGGTCGCATTGTTGATCCCATAGCTAAACGGATCCATCCCTTCGTTCGTCTCCCATTTTCTCGTAGAGAGAGATGCGAACAGGGCATATTCGGGCGTGTCGAAATCAGGCACCGCACCACAACCTGTGGGTCTACCAGTCAGGGAATTGAGAGGACCAAAATGACGCAAGGGACGGACGGTCGTTCATGACGACCTGGTACCCATTCTCCATCGCGTTGTTGTAGTACTGCGCGGCAAATTCGTGCGTGTTGTTTGGCCCGCCAATGTCACACCACTGATCAAACGAGCGTCAGCACGGAATGTATGAACATTCGGACAGACATGCCATGATCTCGGTCCCGTAGTCGAGAGCGAGGGATAGCATGTGTGGGTACTGCAGGTCCTGGATGTAGTCGGAGATGTTGAGCATGCCGGTATAGGACTCGAACTCTGAATAGTTGAAGGCATTGTGCGCGAGCCCGCCTGGCCATTGTTCAAACCCATACGGCGCAAAGTAGGGGTTGAACCTTGAGATGTCCGGTACACGTGAGTTGTGCTGGAATGATTGGAATGACGTACCACTCAGGAAGCGAGTAGTAAGTTCCACGGTGGAGGTTGGGTTTCTCAGCTTTCGCCGTCTCCATCAGTTCCTTGACAAAGTCGCGGTAAGGATTGAGATAAACGCTACTTCGGTGCGTCGTGTTTTTGGTATCAAACAATCCATACCCATCATGATGTTTCTGTATATATATAAAAGCATCAGGAAAAGGGTACCACACCGTCCTTCCACGAACCGTGACGAGGATAAAGTACTTTGCGCCGGCTTCGTCAAACAGATCGAGCCAAGCACTTGCGTTCCAATTACTGGCTGTAAAGTTTGCAATGAAATCGTCATAAACCACGTCCTTTGGAAAGGGTAGGATCAATCAAGTTATGGCCCTGGATCCAATCCGGAGTTTCTCACAGGTCCATAATGTTCCAGATGGTAGTTCCAGGTAGGATTACTCGAATTGGGTGGGTTATGGAGGTACCAGCTGGATGGTGTTCAAAGTCCCGAAAAGGGTATCACCGTGACACTCACTCATACCACTCGGCGTACGACTTTGGCGGGCCCTACCACGTCGCGTGAGCCATGTACGGATCACGGGTCAACAAGACAGCCTACATAAGCGGGAACGCTGTAGACACCCCAGTGGATGCTAGTGTGTGCGAGTTGTTCGTGCTCTATCACACCATACAATCATCTCCTACTCACAATATCCCGAATTTCGCTTGGGTCCACTAGGGCGAGAGTCAATACGATCACGCGACTCGGGAAGATAAACCCACCCAGGTGGGCGGCTCGTGCGTGGCCAGCACGCTCTCATCAGCCGTCCAAGTTTGTCGAAGTGGAGTTACTGGCCACCCAGACGACGTCCCGATGATGTTGCCATTGGCATCCTTGATCTGAACAGTCGCATTCCCAGTACCAATGTTGTTCCAGACGAGCACATCGAAACGCGCCTGATCTGCTGGCACGAGACGGTACACCGTTCCCGGCATTACCGTCGTGATACCGTCTCCGATCACTTCCACCTCGTATTTGGATTGAATCGACGTATTTGGGGACGATGCGAGGCTTCCCGGTAAGAGATTTGCCAGCGTGAGGGCGACCGCTTGGGCACGTTGTCCGTCGATGTCTTCCCACCGCGTACTAAACTGCACGGTGCGAATTGAGAGCTCAGGACCTTCCGGCGCCGCGGACGGAACGACGGACGGCGTGATGGACATCGCAAAGATGTGGAGTCTGTCTGGCGCATCCCCCGTCTGGGGGAGCATGATGCTCTTGAGCGCGACACGCGAGGGAATGGCTATCGAGAGTTGAAATATTTGAGACGAGTTCCAGTTTGTCAAAGAACTGTAGTTGACAAAGTGGTAGGGGCTAGTGGGAGGCGTGGTCGGTACGGCTGCGTGGACGGCAAGTCGTGTACATGGACTCACGTTCATATCTCGCCCCAATTCAAAGTTGGGTATCTCCACCAATTCTTTCCCGTGACTGTCATAAGATGGAGGAGGGACGAAAGAGAGTGACTAGGTGGCTCACATAGGAGTTCCGAGACAGTGTTGTCTGCATAGTTGAGGTTAAACGTGTCGTTGAATTGAACTAGCATGGAACGTTTGTTACTAGAGTGCGTTGATGGGGGCATGCATACTATACTAACTGTCAAGCCCATCTCCGGCATAAAGCAGGTGGAGCTCATGGACATGGGTCGCACTAGGAAGCTCGACGACCTGTCCCTCGGCAACGACGTTGTCATCGCCAGAACCCCATGATTCAGGGAGGTCATACTGAAAGCACGGATTCGGGCCCTGCGAGTGGTCAAGGACGATGAAGCGACGTACCGTGACGCCGTTGAAGAGCCAAGGTCCGGTGGGTAGATATTTCGCTGCATATGTTGAGCCGTTTTTGTCAAAATTACCAGTGGTGCCATCAATAGATGCCGCTTGGTTGTTGAAATCGCTTGATAGCGGTATCGGGACCGAGGGAAATGGAACGAGCGAGGCAGTCCCAAGGTGTACGAACAACGCCACCTGGAGCAGAGGGATGCTAAAGGCCTTCATGGCAATCCTCACGAACAACTCGCTTCGAGTGAACGCACCTTTTTGTACCGTTCAGAATCGCGGTGAGAAACACACGGGTTTCAAGCGAAGTCGTCTGACCATGGTCATGGCACGCATGTTCATTCTGGTTTGTGTTAGCACGCAGAGCGGGAAGGAACTCTGGTCAAGTGATCCAAGAAGCCGGGCTTCGGCGCCTTGTTCCATGCGAATTGTCCGACCTTGCTCCAGGTTTAGGGACACCACAAGGACGTGAGTTTGAGTGTTCGAAGAGTTACTTACGAGCACCTGCCGCGGTCCACGGCCCGCCCAACGAAACGGGGCGGTGAGTGCGGCCGTTGTCGATCGGATGGCTCTTCCAAGGCTCTGGAAAAGTGACAGGCATGTCGGTTTTTGGCAAGCGTGCACGGCTACGTCTTACATACGATACTACCTACCCTTTATGCCTCGATTCTGATATCTACGATAGGATCAATAAGCCCACTGCCGACGTCGCAACGGGGCAGTCAAACGTTCACCCAGGACCAATCAAGGCTGCTGCCGTGGCATCGTCCTGGTCTCGGCGGGTGCATAGCCCAGATTTTACTCAGCATCTCAGTCAGCTCCCCCAAGTGGAGTCCGTGCTGCGGTGCCGTGTACCACTCCATCACCGACGGTCGGTGGTACTATCGGATTTTCATATATCCTGGCTTGGCGAGATGATAGTATTTAACGGGGCGATACCATCCTTCCACCATCATTAAATCCGCAGCCATGGTCCTCAAGCTCTACGGTTACCCCAGGTCCACTTGCACCCGCTTCGTAGCGTTGGTCTGCAAGGAGAAGGAGATTCCTTACGAGCTGATCACCGTCGATCTCGCCAAAGGGGAGCACAAGGCCCCTGGACACCTCAAGCACCAACCGTTCGGCCAGATTCCTTATATCGTGCGTTGAACGACCGCGTTGAGTGCAGAGACGCTGATGTCGTTGCGCTCGCAAGGACGATGACGGTTTCATCCTCTACGAGTCGCGCGCCATCGCTCGTTATCTGATCAAGAAGTATCCCAACAAGGGGACCCCTGGCCTTATTCCCATCGGGGATCTCCAGAAGGAGGCCTTGTTCGAACAGGCGGCCTCTGTCGAGGCTTTCAACTACAATGCCAACGCGGCTCCCCTCGTGTACGAGAAGCTGTTCAAGGTGTACGTATTCGCCCGCGTGTACGCGAGCGTCCGATGTCTGATCCGTGTGCCAAAGGATGTCTGGTGGACAGACGGATGCAGCCAAGGCTGCTGAATTGCTCACCAAACTCGAGGCTCGGCTCGATGCCTACGAGGTCATCCTCGGCAAGCAAAAGTATCTCGCCGGCGACGTACGTGGATGATTGGCCGATGGTGCTGGTGCTCATGCGCTCACAGAACCTGACGGTCGCTGACCTGCAACACCTGCCCTACGGAACCGCCCTCTTTGCTGTGGGCCACGGCGATGTGCTCACGAAGAGGCCCAACGTGGCGAGGTGCGGGACGTGCGCGTCGGCCGTGCGCGTCGAGCTGACTTGGCGTTTGATTCCAGGTGGTGGCACGACATCTTCCACAGGCCTTCCTGGCAGGCCGTCAAGGACGGTGCTTAGGGGGATGGCCGCGCTGTCGTGTAGAACGTCCTGTACTTGTAGTAGTCGTAGTAGTAGCAACACGACGGCGCCACACTGTTTGTGCTCCCAAAACGGTCGTCCGTCCGCCTTCTTTCACTGCGTCCACGACGCGCGTCTCCGCCCGCTCCCTGGTGACGATGGCCCCACGCCGCGTCCCCCAGTCGTCCAACGCGCTCGGCCCTCAGGAGCCCGCCGCGTCCGCCCCCGCCCCCGCCCCCGCCCGCATCGCCTTCCCCCAGGCGCGGTCCAACTCGCCCTCGGGCATATCCCACTTTTTGTCGAAACCGTCGAAATGGTTCGGGAGGAAGACGTCGGAGCCGCGCTCCATCTCCATCGGCTCCGAGCCCAGAGCGAGCCTCAGCTCCGTCAGACGCCCCAAAATCTCGAGGCCCACCGATCCCCGCCCCATCCTGGCCTCCTTCCAGTCCGAGCCCCTTGCCATGGATGCCACAGCGTACGTCCATTCGTCGCCCTTTCGTGCATGACCGACAGCATCGCATACAGGGAGCTCGCGTTCAAGCAGAAAAAGTCCCTCGAACTCAACGCAGCGTACCCATCTTCCTCGCAACACCCGTCACCCGATACGGACGGCACCCTCGGCGACCTTCGCAACATATCCCGCAAAACCTGGTCCAAGTCTGCGGACGACCTCAGAAGCTTCCCCGATCCATCCCACTCCGCCGTCGACGTCGCCTTTCAGCACAGGATACAGGAATACCGTAACAGGAGCAACAGTAGTGCCACTCTCCATCCTACCCCCTTTGCCAGCATCCCTATCCCTCCAAGCCCATCCGCCCAGACTTTCTCGTCCGCCGCCCACGCGATATCTAGCACCCCTCCCGACGACATGCCTACCGTGAACGAACCTAATATATCCATCTCCGTTTCCTCTCCCACCTCGGACAGCTTCGTTTTGCCCGACGAATCGCCACCCACACCAAACGCGCGCATGCACTCCTTTGCCCCTAGACTACCAACAAAGCTTTCTTCGTCTAAACTCGGCCTACCCCCAAACAGTCCAAAAAGAAAAGGCTCGGGAGACTCAGTGAAACCCCCCGACAGCGACAAATCCTCGGGCGCGTCCATGGCGCGTGGCGTTTTTCCATTCAGTCTTGCCGGTCCGTCGCACAAGTATTCAGCCACCAACCTGGTCGCGCAAGCTTCCGCAAACCAGCCTGCGTCTTCGTTATTAGCACCACCCCCCTCCAACGACGCCCCAGACGCAGACAAAGGCACCGGTTCGAGACGAACGTCCCAGATCACCTACAACTCTGGCTTCCTCAACCGTCTCATAGACGCCGCGCCAATGATACAGGCTTACCAGAGGCCCTACAGCACCGCCGTCAATTTCACATTGGCAAAGGGCTGGAAACCTTTCAAGGCAGAGCTGAAAGGGTCCAAGTTGTATTTCTATAAACCGCCGAGTGATAGAAGCGCGGCAATCAAAGAGTTGTTTCCGACAGAGGTCATTCCTCCAAATCACGAAGATGAGATGGTCGCGGAAGCAGACCTTCTCGAGGAGGCCGGGAGGTCGGGCAAAGGAAGAGAAGATGCTTTTGGATCTATCGGAAGGAAGAAGCGAGCGTATTGGGGAAGAAGGACGCATCCCGAGCTCGTCGTCAGCGAGGGCCATATCGCAAGGGGAACCTTTGAAGCACTCGTGCACGAAGCCGTGTTTGCCACCACGTTCGTCGCTTCTGCCGCGGACGAGCACCTTGAATCTGCGCCCCCCGCCGCAGACGGCAAAAATCCCGAGTGGAAAGACTTTTCCTCTGCGATCATCCTCTGTCTGCCTCCCCTCGTGGACCGGTCCAAGTTCGAGAGCGAATTTACTCGCCTTTGCTCCAATTTAGTCCAGGGTGCGGAAGAGCATACCAAGGACGCCGAACGCGCTAGAGTAGCTTGGATGGCCCAAGAATATCTCAGATACTATGGTACCCCATCTGACATGTCTGGTTGGCAAGAGTTTGCATCCAACACTATTCCCGATTCCAGCATTAATTCCTTCTCCATTAATGGCGGTGTGCCCAAGTCTGTTTCTACTCAGGCAATCTATACCCCCTCTCCGAACCCGAACTCGGGCAGTCTGCAGGTAGCTGGTGCGAGCACGATTTCTCCCAATCTTGGGACGTTCTCGCCAAGGCCTCAAGACGGCAAGATGGCTTCCCTGATGGAAGCGCTGGGAACACCGGGCGTTCCGTCCACTTCTCCGGGAAAGCCGCTCAATCCTCGGCAGCAGCGATCGCAGCTTCCATTCACTGACACAGCGGAACGACCGCAAAGGATTTGGGCTATGCTCGCACAAGATGGCTTTTCCCGTGAGGTCCTTTCGCTGCTCGATCCGCATCTGATTGCTTTCAGTCTCCAAACATTCCATCGACGTGCGTTCCAGGATCTTCCTTACAATCTGACAGTCGACCATGTCCTCGAAACGGATGCTTCTTCTACCGCTTCCGACGATGAAGCCCACACGGACTTGCCCCATTCAGCCAAGTTCTTTGGCAGCGATGATCATCCCCATTGGCTCACGAAATTGCTTTTGATACAAATCCTTGGTTCGGACTCGTCCAATGCGAACAATTCGCACTTTGACCGAACGGCGCGCACACACTCACGCTCCGAGGTCATCTCCATTTGGGCCAAGGTTGGCGAATTCTGTCGTGTTGCCGGAGATGAGTGTTCCTGGAAGGCGATATCGGCTGCGTTGTGCGCCCGTCCTGTAGCGAGGTTGACAAAGGCCTGGAGGCGTGGTGATCGGCAGAGCGTCATTGCTGTCGAGTCGTGGATTTATCCCGATAACGACGGGCATGTGGCCACTGCAAAAGAGCCGATGCTGACCGCTTGGGGAGGGGACACGAAGGAACAAATGCGCTACGAACTGGACCGCGCGCGAAACGAGGCAGACGAATATTGGGCCGCGGAGCCGCTTCTAAACGCCAAGCATATATTCGAGGCTCTCAGGACGCGTTTTGCGCTCTGTTCAAGGACGGCTGCAGAGACTACGCTTTCGCCAGACGTTGGCAAGCTGATATCGCTTTGGGAGGACTTGTCTGAAGGGAAAAACGTGCAGAACGCGTTGGCTCAGAAATTTCAGCGGTACGTTCCATCGAGCAAGGGCTTGGAGATAGCCGCTGATGTCGGTTTCAGTGTCGAGCAGTTCATGTCCCTCTCCTTGGCGGCTGAGCCGCGGAGGAAGGGACTGTTTGAGCCATGTTTCTGGAGCCACTCCACTGCACCTGCTCACACACAGTGTCATCCTCTAGTCCCCCTTCTCTTCATTGAGCCTTTACCCACCGTCTCGTTCATCGATCGGGGTCAAGTGTGGAGAGGTCGTCTTGAGAGTGGGCCGACAAAACTCAGCGTGGAAGAGCTTCAACAACTTCGCAGCATCGATACTTCCTTGCGTCCGTTCCGAAAAAACGACGCTTCAGCGAGCAAAGACAAATTGCTCAAAATCGGAGACGTCGATCTAGGGGGGACCGCCATTCCCGTGTATGACGGAGAGCTGCTCCTCGTGGCAAGGCCAGACAGGGATCTGAGCTCAGCCTCGCGGCCCGCGTCACGCGCTCCTTCTCGCCCGCCTAGTTCGGTGATCGAAGCGTCGGGCAACGACAGAATGGTCGTTCGTACGCCGTCCATCCGGGTGAAACCAAGTTCTTCCCAGGGGCTGGAGCGCAAGAGTAGCGTCCAGCGAAGGAACTCTCTGCCTGCTATATCTCAGCGCGCCAATCATCCTGTCATGACAGAGATCTCCAACGAACGGCCCATCCGAGTGCTCGTGCAAGCCGGGACTTTGGATAGGCTGGTGAACGTGCTCATTCACGGTCTCAAGGGCGTTTCGGTTGCGGTGGCGGACGATAACGGGGAGACGTCGTTGCGAGATGGGAATACCAGGGATTTGGTCGTCGACCACTCCGAGTTTGCGCGAGTGTGGTGGAACGTATTCCGCAGTTTCGTGACACCGATCGTGTTCTTCGAGGTGAGCCCGGGGTTTTGTTCTGTGCGTTTTTCATTACGGCTCATGGGATGTAGCTTTTGCGCAAACGGTTCGTAGGGAGCCGGCCTTCTAGCAACACGTCTACGAACACGCCGATCCACGTTGTGCAGTACCGTTCTGAAATTTTCGGGGCTGTCAAGGAGTGGATTACGGCTGGTAGTGGTGCGCAGGACTGTCTGGACGATGTCCAGCTCTACGACCTGGTTCGAACGTTTTTGGAAACGCCGTTGGACCGTTCGGTGCCCGACTGTTCCCCGGCCGAGGATGACGCTGCGCTCGCCCAAGCTTGGGATGAACTGGAGGTGACGAGGAAGAACACGTTGTCGACGTTTATATCTCACACGTTGCACCCACCGACCCTCGTCGTTGCTATCCTTCGATCTACAGGCACCATCACGCAATCTCGAAGATTTGGGAATCAAGTTCCAGATTTCGATCGGGTTACGGCTGAGGATTTGGTGGAGAATTTGAACGCCATGGGTTATGCCGCGTTCAGTAATGTCTCGGAAGAGGTGTGTACGTTGTCCTGGTGCGACCAGTCCGTTACTGACATACGTATTGCAGGATTTGTTTATCACTGCTGACTTGCTTGAGGTACAAAGCGCTGACCGGACGGGCTGGTTCTCCGCGCGGGAGACCAGCTTTTTGGACGACGTCGACATTCAGACGATGTATTCTCATCTCACGGAGGTCGAGCCATCGTCGATGATATCCGACTCGCAAGACTCTGTATACCGTCTCCTACCGCCGAGCGTCCGGAGCTGTGTACGGGCTTACAACATCCTTCGCAAATGGGTCCTCTCGAAACTCGTGGCACCGAAACTTGGCATCCGAACTCGCCAGGCTCGCATGGACTTGTGCTTACGCGCTATCGAGATTGCCCGTATGCGTAGTCACGAAGGGGGCGGTGGTTCCGTCGAACTTCACGAACGACCTGTCGTGCGATCGTTTGTCGAAGCCGTGATCACCGCGGCGATCCTTGGCCCCGAGAGTCGAATGCATCAGCGACCGTGGCTCAATCTAGCCAATATCCGTGGTGTGCCATGTGATGGTCTAGGCCTTCTGCTATCGCGACCGACGGTGCCGAAGAAACTGTATGGGGATCCGCTGATCATCGATATTAGTTGGCTTCTGGAACGTATACTTGAGATCGTCAGTATACCGAATACTGTGGCGATTTCATCGGAGGATCCGCAGTCCATTATTAATTTGGATAAGCGCAGGTCAGGATTTTTACTGTCTTTTTTTGTTTTCTCAACAGGAGGCGAGTGTGCTAACGTCCCTTGTAAAGACACTTGTGCGACGTCATACTTAACACGCCGACGTTGCTCAGTATGCATGGTCGTTCGAGGGAGGATGTCGATCGACGGGATTTTGAGCGGCTCAACAATATCGAAAAGGAAGTGGGTATGCTTCACTTTGATCTTCGCAGTATCAAGGACGAAGCCCAGCGAGAAGCGCTGCAAACGCAAGCGTGTGGTCCTGTTTCCGCAAAAAAGAACGTCCGACCATTTCAAAGACTGGTCGCGCTTCAGCACGAAAAAAACAAGCGAGACAAGTATTTGTACGATCGACTCAGCAAGGACAAGAAGCAGGAGCAGTTGCGGATGGAACGGCGGGACGAGTATCTGAACAAGGTAATGCGGCCTCGAAAACCGATGACACAGGCTCAGAAGCAACATCGTATGAAGAAGAGTTACTCGTCTGCCTTTTTCCAGTTGATGCGACCCATTTCGAGCGCGTTTACGGACCATACATTGATTACGAAAAAGTCGCCTGCAGAGCTGGATTTCACGCCGTCTGGGAAACCGTCGTTGGTGCTGTCGGTCGTGGGTGCCAAGGTGGTTCAGTTTATCAACAATGAAAGGTCGTATATGTTCCAACTGGATACAGAGGAAGGAGAGCAGTACTTGTTACAGGCGTTTTCGAGGCAGGAGATGACGCGATGGATAGATACGATCACGAACGTGTCCAAGGTTGCCGCGAAGCGGCGGTTGACGTACCTTGGTAACTCGCCCAAGCCTCAGTTGTCTGACCATATTATCGATCCTGTCGGGATACCGTCGACATCTCGGGACCCTACTGCTGGTGGGTGTTGTCTTGTGCATC
>JBBPSY010000360.1:0-14364 GCA_038093855.1 Rugiboletus extremiorientalis
AACAATATGTTAGTATGAATCAAATAGGAAGCATATGTACTTTCTGACTTGTAAAATACAATTTCTGAGGCATCCTTGAGTGTGCCATCAGGATTGAGGGCACACTGTTTACTTGACATGATGGGGGGGTGATGACAGTGTGTATGTTGAATAGTATCAGACATGTTTTGAAATAAGGTTTGGGTGGCTGAGGGTCAACTGTACAGCTATCAAGAATGAATACAAATGAAATTTTATTTACTATATAAATTCTGAAAATATTTATGAGCTATTAAACATGACAGGTTTGAACTGGTTTGAACTGGTTCAGAACCAGTTCTTGTATTTGACTCCTTGCCTGAACCTGAACCTGAACCTGATACCCTTAGCCTGAACCTGAACCTGAACCTGAACTGAACCTGAACCTGCAGGTTCAGTTCACAGGTTCAGGTTTGAACCTAGGTTCTGAACTGAACTTTGACAGCCCTAGGACAGGGGGCTCGGTGGGTACGTCAATGTTGGGGAGCTCATTAGTCATGGAGTCTAGTACAGGGTGTGGATGGGACAATACTGGTCTTTGCAGAAACAACTATGTGTGGTGCGATGGACGATGGCACGGTTGATCTCTTTGAGCAGTTTGCTCTTATTGGGATTAACAGGGGAGCGAGGATGGGTGAGGTCAATGTCTTTAACAGTGATGAAGGTGTGACGAAGGTAGGCAAGGGTGAAGGCGTTGGTTCCAAGCGCTGCTGCTATCTGATGGCAGTAGGAGGGTTGGGACATGGTGGAGTCCTAAAGGCCCTTCAAGTCATTATACTCCTGCAGGATCTCCTTGGCGTTGGCGAAGTTTGGCTCAGATTCCCAAGTGGCCTTGGAGATTGGATATCCTTTCCAGGCAGCTAGGCAACACCGCGTTCTTCCTTTCCCTTTGTGGCTGATGATATGGCTTAATTCATAGTCTTCTTCCAAACACGCCAGATCCGGTGGTGGTCAAGAGAAGTTGGGGCCATGTTCATCTGTTTTGACAAAAGGGGATAGGAGAGACACATGGAACACCGGATGTATTCACCACGAATGGGGAAGTTCCAGTTCGTAGGCAAGGGCAGAAATGACCTTCATGATGGTAAAGGGGCCGTGTCTTTTCAGGGAAAGCTTCCGATTGGACAATAAGGGGAGATTGGTAGCTTCTAGCCAAACATGATCACTCTTCTTCCATGGTTCGACTTTCTGATGTGATCGGGATGCCATGATTCATTGGGAGTTTTCCAGGGTGGCTTTTGCCTCGTCCCATGCAGAACTAAGGAGGGAGAGGCGGTCAGCCAATGCTGGTACGAATGTGGGTCCGATCTTTGGATAGGAGCGGGGTTGATAGCCCATAAGGAGGAAGAAGGGGGATTGCTTGGTGGCGGAATGAGTCATGGTGTTATGTTGGAACTCAGCCATTGTTACGACGCACATGGTATCTCAGTGGCAAGCCAAAGAGATAGCTGTCGTCGGGACTTCACTGGACAACATAGATACGGAGTCTATGGTCCTAGGTCCAGAACTCTAGCAAGCAGGTCTTGGGGCGACCTTTAGACCGCAGAGAGGGAAGCAAAGTCTTGAGGGACGAAGACGAGGCGGACTCTCTGGATGCCAGTAGATACACGTGGATTGCGTAGAACTAGCTGGGGTTTCCAGCCAGTTCCACCAGGGTTTATATAGTGTACACGAGTGGCTGTACACTAGCACGGACCAAGGATGTGTATCTGCTGGAAGAGGGAAAGGCCTGGCATATCCCAAAGGGGTGTGCCAGGAGAGGAAAGGGAGCACTTCCACAAAGGTGTGGTTGAGTGCGAACTGCCAAAAGAGGCATACGAGGATGCCGAAAGAAGAGGGTGCGAGACAGCAATGAGGCTGTCATGCACGAGTGATATAAAGGGAAGTCCGAGGTTCCCATGGAGGCCAAGGGGCCGAGGGAACCAAGGAAGGACAAAGGGCAACACTGCATCGAGCAGTGGCACAGAAAGGAAAACATATGTAAGCAAAGGTAAACATAGGGAAAGCCTCACTGGTACTGAGGTAAGCGGTAAGGATTGGCTATCCCTAGGGTTAGGGGTTCGCCTATGGTAATCGTAGTGTAAGTAGTGTTAGGTGTTGTACCAGTGAGCGAGGAAAGAAGAAAAAGGGCTAGGGGACCGTTCTACCGTAACAGCCATGGGGAGGACATCGGTCCAACCGAACAGGTTCTCCTGACAAAAGAGGCGGAGGAAAGTTTCCAATTCTTGATTTACACGTTCGGTTTCTCCGTCTGTCTGAGGGTGGTATGCAGTGGAGAGAGCGACGTCATAGTGGAGGAGTTTGGAGAGCTCAAGCACGAAGGTGGAGGCGAATTGTGGTCCACGATCAGAGATTATGTGGTCATGCAACCCGAACCTTGGGAAGACATGAGTGAAAAAGAGTTTGGCGACCCCTTCAGCAGAGATGTTCTTGGAACATGGCATGAGAATCACCCCCCGGGTAAGGCCATGGTCCACCACGACCAGCACAGAGTCCAGGCCCACCGCCGTCAGGGGAAGGCCTGAGATAAGATCCATGGAGATGTGCTGGAATGGGTGGGTGGCGGTGGTGGCAATAGGAGAGAGAGGGGGTCTCGTCGGGTGGGTATTAACTTTCATCTGCTGGCAAGGGGCGCAGCCAGCAATGTAGCGGCAGACAAAGGTGGACATCCCGGGCCACCAATAGTCGTGGGATAGCAGGGCGAGCGTTCGAGCGAAGCCTGCATGTCCCCCATGGGGAGAATTATGGATACCTGATAAGGGGTTGATGACAGTCCTCCGGGACGTAGGTACAACCTAGGTAGGTGAGATTGTGGCCATCGAAGGCCCAATCGTCTGGGCGGGCCCTGGGGAGGAGTGAGGAACCCTCGTGCATCACCCAAAGGGCAGAGACGACCACGGGGTCGGACGGGGTAGAAGCAGCAATTTTGTCGGCAATGGCAAGGTCCAAGGACCGGGCAAAAACCTCGTTGGGGAGGAGTTGGAGGGCGACATTGTCGTGGGAGGTGTCGACCTCGTCCTTCCGGGACAAGGCATTGGCGGGACCCATGGCCATACCAGGAAGGTGGGTAAAGGTCAGGTCGTAGTCCTGTAAAAACATTTGCCAACGAGCATGGCGACGAGATAACTTCCAAGGTTCGCGGAAGTAGGTCAAATTTTTGTGGTCAGTCAGGACAGAGACAGGGTGACCAGTTCCCCATAGATATTGGCACCATTCCTCTAGGGCCATGATGACAGTGAGTAGCTCCCGGTCATAGATGTCATAATTTCGCTCCACCAACCCGAAGGTCTTGGAGATATAGGAGCAAGGGTGAAGGTCACCGTTGACATCTTTTTGCATGAGAACACCACCAGCGGCGGTGAGAGAGGCATCTGTCATGACAAAGAAGGGCTGGGAGACATCGGGGGTTCATAGGATAGGCTGTTTGAGGAAGGCATTCTTCAGCGTTCGAAATGCTCACTCTTGGTCAGTTCCCCAGGTCCAGGGTGTGCCTTTGCATGTGAGATCGTGGAGAGGTTTGCAGATGTCAGAAAAGGCTGGGATGAACTTTCGATAGAAGTTGCAAAACCTGATAAACGATCTGACGGCCTTGACGTCTTTAGGTGCAGTCCACTCCTCGATGGCTGCTAGTTTAGTGGGATCCATTTTAATGTTATCCTTGGAGACAACGAGTCCAAGATATTCGACTTCAGTCATGTCAAAAGAGCATTTTTTGGGTTTGAGGTAGAGATGTTGCTCTCAGAATTGTTGTAGGACCCTCTCAGTACGCACTTGGTGGATTTCAGGATTGGAGGAGTGGATGAGGACATCGTCCATATAGATGACGAGCCAGCCTTCCACAATATAATCGGCGAAGGCGTCGTCCATGTATGCCTGGAAGGTGGCAGGTGAGTTACACATTCCAAAGAACATTACCGTTGGCTCGAAGAGTCTGAATGGTGTAATGAAAGCGGCTTTCCACCGGTCTTCAGGTTTGACCAGGACATTGTTATAACCCCATCGGACATCTAACTTAGTAAAGATGGACGATCCTTTAAGCTTGTCGAGGAGATCAGAGATGTGGGGAAGTGGGTATGCATTCTTGACCGTGTGACTGTTAAGATATCTGTAGTCCTGGCAAGGGCGGAGCTTCCCATCCTTCTTTGCCACAAAGAAGAAGGGAGCCGCTTGGGGTGATGTGGATGGTTGGATTTTTCCATTTGCCAAGTTTTCATTTACGAACTTTCGACAAGCGTTGATTTCATCAGGGTTGAGGGAATAGTTCTTAGTGCGCTTTGGGACGAAGGAGGGGAGTAACTTGATTTCATGATCGAAGGGCCTAGATGGGGGAAGTTCGGTTGCCTCTTCGTCGATGAATACATCAGCGAACTGCTGATATTCCTTTGGAATGGTTTTCGTGATTTTGGCCGTCTCCTGGGCCAGCATAGTCGACAACGTGATCTTTCGGATGTGAGCGGGCATCCTTTCGAATCGTGTACGATAGGCTTTAGCTAGCCTGTTGTTGACGTCCAGATCTAAGTACCATAGTAGGTACCTTTGCGCTAAGGCTTCCTGGCCATTGCGCTTCCTCTTGACCAACGATGGAGGTTTTACGGATACCTTCTGACTACTCCAGTCTATCGTTGGGTTTCGGTCTCCTAACCAAGTCATTCCAAGGATGATGGTTTGTTGTTTTCCACTAGAGAGTACGAGGAAGTTCCGATCTTCCTCGTCTTCATCAATCTGGATATGAAGGCGGACCTTATGGGTTATCATTCCCATCTTGTTAATGGTTCCATCCGTGTTAGTGGTGGTGACCAGCCTAGTGAGACGAGTGAATGGCAGTTTGTGTTTCTTAGCAAATGCGCAGTCGATGAAGCAGGAGGTGGCTCCACAATCGATGAGGGCGGGTGCGGTGACAATGGATTTACTCCCAACTGGCGAAAGAGAAACTGGTACAAACACTGATTTCTCATTTCTTGATACTATTACAGTTGGGAGAGTAGGAGAGCAAGACATTGCGGCAAGTCTCCTTTCTAAAAATCCTTTCCCACGCAAATGCGGTTGACTTGCTCGACCTCATAGGTGGCGTGTGGTTCTTCGGCATCTTCATCGTAGCATTCCTTGAGGACCCGAAGGATCTCTTTTCTATCTTTCCTTCCTCCCTCCAGATCGGCAATATAGGCATCTAGGGGATCAGGAGAGGAGGAGGCACTTGTTTGCACGGTTCTGAACCTTTCTGGTTTCTTTGGGGTAGAAGTCAAGGAAGTGGAGGGGATTGGAGTGGAACTTTTGCGCTGCATGGGCTGTCTGTAATTTCTGTGCCCTGGATGGTTTTGGCTGATATAGCCGGGTTTGTGACAGATATAGCAGAGTTGGTCTCGGTTATGACGGGCCCGTTCAGGACTGGTGAGATTGATCCTGTCTACGTCCATTGCATTGGGGTTGTGTCGCGCGGATTGAAATCCTCCTCGACAGAAGTCTTGGAGGCATTCATGCACCTGAGTATGGTTGCTGGCAGCGGTCATCCATCCGTCTAGCATGGTGGGCTCTGTTCTGCAAAGGATGTCTCCGACTAAGGAATAGTGCAGTCCTTGACAATAGGCATCGTTGATCATGTTCTGATCAGTGATGCCGGAAAGTCCTAGGAGTAGGTTGAACTGCGTGGTATAGTCTTTGAGCGCCTCAGCGGATAGTCCTTTCATGTGGAGGTTGCAGAGCTTTCTTTGGGCATCCACTACTTCGTTCTTAGTGGAGAAGGCCTTCTTGAATTCCTTGGAGAAGACCCACCAAGTATCAAAGTTAGAATGGACAGTAGGTTGAGCGAGTTTCGCATAGTATCCTTCGGCGAAAACGCAACCTTGCCCTTCATCCATTTTTGCTAATGCCGTGGTAATGATTTTGGTGTCCTCCATTTTGTCGTGCTTGATCTGGCGCCAAGCTGCCATCACTTGCAGCCACCAGTTAGCATCTTCTACTCGTCCAGAGAAGTCGCGGGGTAGTGACTCTTTGCCCATGTCGTCGTCTTCTGATTCTTCTTCAACGTCAGAGTCAATCCCGCGGATATGTACGTCAGGGTCTGGAATTAATGCTCCTTCTACTGGGAGGGCGGTACCAGATGCAGGAATTTCGGTGAGCCTTCTACGGGACTTGGACCTGCTCTCAGGGATTGTTACACCAGCACCTGAGTGTGGGCAACTGCTTGTCGGATTAAATCCAGGCCTGCTGGACTTTTTCGTGGAGTGACTAAGAGTGGGGGTGGGCACAGGAGTAAGAGAAGGCAAAGGGGATGATTCTTGGGAGTGCTGTTGCTCGGTGCGGGTTTGGGTCCAACAGGCGACTTTGGTGGCGTCTCTTTCAGCAACGGAGAGGGAAGAGGAGCCAGGGAGTCGTTGTTCTTGTGCTTGGGCTTCGTTGTCCGCAATTGTCTTGAGCGCTGCTTTGCCTTTCTTGTCCTGGGCAATATAGAAGGCACGATCCTCAGGGGAAAGGTCATCATATCTCAAGTCTTCCTCTGTGTTGCCTGGTGGGGAAGCTTAGTAGCAACCCTGGTGTAGAAGAGTAGCTAGTTCTTTTGTTACGACGCACATGGTATCTCAGTGGCAAGCCAGAGAGATAGCTATCGTCGGGACTTCACTGGACAACATAGATGCGGAGTCTACAGTCCTAAGTCCAGAACTCAGCAAGCAGGTCTTGGGGCGACCTTTAGACCACAGAGAGTGAAGCAAAGTCTTGAGGTGTCGAAGACTGAGGGAGCTCTCTGGATGCCAGTAGATACACGTGGATTGCATAGAACTAGCTGGGGTCTCCAGCCAGTTCCACCAAGGTTTATATAGCGTACACAGGTGGCAGTACACTAGCACAGACCAAGGGCGTGTATCTGCCGGAGGAGGAAAAGGTCTGACATGTTCCAAAGGGATATGTCAGAAAAGGAAGGGGAGCACTTCCACAAAGGCGTGGTTGAGTGCAAAGAGATATAAATGGAAGTCCGAGGTTCCTGTGGTGGCCATGGGGCCGAGGGAACCAAGGAAGGACAAAGGGCAACACTGCATTGAGCAGTGGCACAGAAAGGGAAACATATGTAAGCAGAAATAAACAGAGGAAAGCCTCACTTGTTACAATCGGACGGGCTTACCAGGGGTAGCCCTACTTTTTCCAACCTTTGGACAACACTGCGCAGTTCATCGACGAACTGCGCCCAGACCCGGAGCCTGGACACTCCCGTAGTGGGATGACTCCTGATGAGTCATCTATCTTATTACTGAACCCTTCACCCCATACTTCTGACCTTCTTGGGCTTAGGGTTACCATTCTATTCTTAGGACCTTTCCCTTTCCAGAAAACCCCATGGGTTTCAGTGCATGACTCCACAAGAGTCATGCTTCCTTTTACCCTCAACCCCGTTGGGCCCAGGGTTGTATACCTATTTAGTCACGCCCTCTACCCCGCTTCTTATCTTCTTGGGCATAGGGCCAGGGCTTAGGGTTGTAAGCCAAGTAGTATATAAGCTCAAAATACCGACCTGTATTCTTTAGCTTATTCTACGCAATCTCAGCCTATTGCTAGAACGTCGTCGCTCCAAAGGCTTGTCCCAGCCTTTGTCTCTCCTCTCTCTTGCTGTTAGGGGAAGCCCCTTTCTTCCCACACACAGCCACCCTGACGAGTGTGTTCCTATGGATGTCTATCCGGCGGATCTCGTCCCCTTCGTCCCCGACAACAGGTGTGTTCCTATGGACATCGTGTCCGATGGATCCTGTTCCTCAAGAGTCTTCTTGTCTGTTCCCGCGTCCTCTAGTCAGCGAGAACCGCTCCTATTGTCAAGGCCTCCTTCGTCGGCCCTCTCTTGCTTCTCTCTAATGGTCTCGTACTCATTTGATCGTACGCTCCTCGCTTTGTCTTGTGGCCAGCACCCGCCACAGTATACGCGTACACTATTTCCCCTCGAGCCTCCACTGCCTCTTCACCCAGTCGTCCTCTTAGTTGAGCCAGTGACGCTAGCAGTATGCTCTCGTGTAACATCACTGGTACTGAGATAAGTGATAAGGGGTTGGCTAACCCTATGGTTAAGGGCTTGCCTATGGTAATCGTACTGTAAGTATGGTTAGGTGTTGTACCAGTGAGCGAGGAAAGAAGAAAAAGGGCTAGGGGACCGCTCTACCATAACAACTTCCTGCTATCGAATTCACTATCAATACATCGCGATTGTTATGGTAGAGTGGTCCCCCAGTCCTTTTTCTTCATTCCTCGCTCACTGGTACAACACTTAACCCTACTTACACTATGATTACCATAGGCAAACCCCTAACCCCAGGGTTAGCCAACTCCTTATCGCTTACCTCAGTACCAGTGAGGCTTTTCCTTTGTTTACTCCTACTTACATATGTTTTCCTTTCTGCGCCACCACTCGATGTGGTGTCGCCCTTTGTCCTTCCTTGGTTCCCGCAGCCCCTTGGCCTCCATGGGAACCTCGGACTTCCATTTATATCACTCGCACATGGTAGCCTCATTGCTACCTTGCACCCACTTCTTTTGGCATGCATGCATGCCTCTTTTGTCTCTTCGCACTCAACCACACCTTTGTGGAAGTGCTCCCTTTCCTCTTCTGGCGCATCCTTTTAGGATACACCAGACCCTTTCCTCTTCCAGCAGGTATACGCTCTTGGTCCGTGCTAGTGTATAGCCACTCATGTACACTATATAAACCCTGAGGGAACTGGCTGGAAACCCCAGCTAGTTCTATGCAATCCACGTGTATCTACTGGCATCCAGAGAGTCCGCTCCATCTTTGTCCCTCAAGACTTCGCCTCCCTCTCTGTGGTCTAAAGGTCGCCCTAAGACCTGCTTGCTGAGTTCTGGACTTAGGACCGTAGACTCCGTATCTACGTTGTCCAGTGAAGTCCCAATGACAGCTATCTCTTTGGCTTGCCACTGAGATACCATGTGTGTCGTAACAGCGATCAGAGTCAACAGGGTTTGCCCCCTTCTTCTTGAACTCAGGCCAAATTCTGCGTACCTTTGTGTGGAACGACGCTAGCTCAGTTGAGTACCCAAGTGTGCATGCATTCGCCCAGAAAATGAAGCACACCATTATGATGGCCCATGACGCCATCCTAGAAGCTTGAGTAAAACAAACTCAAAGCACTAATAGGAAGAGGAGAGCCTCACCTTTCGCAGTCGGAGACTTGGCATATGTTTCAACCAAGAACCTCTCGCTCCCTAAAGGACAGGCTAGAAAGCTTGCGCCTAAGTTCATTGGCCCATATCAATTAATTAGAGACTTCAGAAACAATTCATTCGAAGTGAACTTACCGGATCGCCTCAAGTGCTGAGGAATTCATCCGGTGTTCCATTCTTCGTTATTGCGTGTCCACGTCCCTAATGATGACCACCTCTTTCCTGGGTGACTTGAAACCCAAGTTGCTGATTTTGGTGAGGTCGAACCTGAATGGGCTGTTAAAAATATCCTCTCACACTATGGAAGTGGATCCGATGCACTGTTCGAGGTAGTCTGGTCAACAGATGATATTACCTGGATGCCCTATCACAAAATTAGACACCTGTCAAAGTTGAGTGAATACCTCACTTTACATGAAATCAGTGCGATTGAGGACTTACCAAGAGGAGAGGGCCGACCACCCTCAGATGATCCCCAGATATTTAATGGGTCGTGCTTCCTGACTGCCAAATCCCCATGGACACACCTTCATCGCCGTGCGACCACCGACAATCACCTTGCCATGGGTGATCTTTCCCACTCTCAGAACATATCTTGCCTAGGCGACAATTTTGTCTTCAACAACCCTGAAGGAACAGGAAAGTTCTTAGTCCCCTGATGGCACCTACATCTTTGTCTGGAGTATAGTCGCAAAATTCGGACGGAATACTTTGCAACTAGTGTCGGTTTCGCCCTGATAGGATACTTCTTAATCGCCCGCACCTTTAATAATGAACCCGACGTTACCTTGCAATTCTCCGTCTTTGATGAGCAGGGCAAATGGCTTACTTGCTTAATGCCCGAACCCAATCCTTCGCTGTTCTTTGGCGCTCATCCTCCACTTCCGCCGCCAACGGCTTCGGATACCCGTACTAGTGCTCTCGCCCACGCACTTGCTGATAACAAATTAGCTAGACGCCAGTGAGTTGCCAGGAGTATCGAGGAGCAGCTTAACAAGAAGGGGAGGAGAGCGATACCACCTAATCTAGGAACCAGAGGGAAGGGCAAGAATCGGGAGTATGGAAATAGGCGGGAGCAGGACCATCGTCGATTTGAAGCCCAGAGCGCTGATGGGGAACGCTGGTTGGGCGGAGTGAATGCGGCTGGAGGAATCATTGGTTTGCTTGACGATCAACCCATCAACGAAGACATCATTGCCGATGAAGACCAGGACGTGGAGGGGGAACAGGATATGGATTGTGGCGAGCAAGTGTAGCTCCTCGCTGGAAGGGGGGATGTAGCGAGCTGTCACGAGCGGTCAGAGTTCCTAAGTGTCCATGGCCGATGGGTCGGTTACCCGTGCTCATCAATTACTTGACACCTCCGGACAAGGCTCGTCTGAGAAGCGAAGGGCCTTCGTAGTTATAAAAGCAGCCTTTGTCTACTAGATATCTCCCAGTTTCCTGCTGTAAAAATACTAGGGCTTTACCTAGCGATTCAGCGTGAGACTCTTCGTGTGACTCGTCACACAGAACTCCGCCCTAGTTGCGACATTCTCAATGCTGTGTCATGACCAAGTTCTCTGTCACGGCGGTCCCACCTTCCAGTGATCGTCCCCTGTTCAACTTTGGGTGTCGTTTCACGACCCCAGGCTCACCCGACGTGATGCAAAAAGTGTGGGCAAGTCTCGTCAGACAAGCCGTGGCAGAACTTGGAACCGAGCTTGAGTCGTATGACTTTGTCGATTGCAGCGGTTACTCACTCAATCAAGCCCTCTCAATGGCCGGCTGGCATGTAGTTTACCTGAAAGGGAACCTGGCGACAGCCCATCAGCTAAACAATTACAATTTAACCCAACGCAGATACGTGAAACTTGAAAAGTTGGCCAGGTGTCAGTGAGAGGTGTAAGTATATCCATCACAACTGACTTCCTTTTCATTGCCTCCTTTAGTTAAACGTCCCGAATGAAGCTTTGGAGTGTCATCCCTTGGATGTGACATGCCACTCAGGTGATGTTGCTAACACTGCTGTCCGGCTCGCCCGAAGATGCGGTACTATTAGCTCCCGTTTGAGGGAGGTGAAAACGGATAGAAGTGCCATTTCATGAGTGCGTCATTGGTTTGTATGCTGCCATCCACATTCGTCCTTTTGATATATTGATAGTTATTAAAAGATCTATATGAGCAACTTGCTCCTGTGCCTTCATATCGCCAACGGTGCCACCTGTTGAGCAGTCAGATTCATGTCCATCCTACTTCGGTCCTCGTGATGCAGTAGGTATGTGATAACCAGGAAGCAAGAGGTAATAACTACTGCATCCTCCATCACCACCCGAGTAGGTCACCGTCTTACCTATGCCCACAGAAGTGTATCGTCTCCCAGACCTCTTCGCATTGCTTCCCAAGAAGCCAGGCGGGGAGATCAATCTTTACTCCAATGAAGCTGGATCTGCATTCCATGCATGGATGGAGAAGGAATTTGACGGGCACTGTGCAAAGGTGTGTATCACTACTTGTGACTGTCAATCCACCCTCTCTAATTGCCACTATCAGAAGATTCGCCAATGGGACATGCCATTATTTGTTGCCTCGCTATTCCCACTCGCTTCCCATCATCAATTGAGGGGAATTATCAACTACTTTGCTTCAGGGTCATTGTTAGATGACCTCATGCACGTACCCTTCCTACGAGGCTCATTTCTTGCATACTCAAGTGATCTACATAGTGATGGTAACCCAAGCAAAGACCTTTTCGCTGTCTCGCAATCCTGGATGAACGTTCTTCGGGATGAAAATGAGGCAGAGGGTGCCCAGCACCCCGTTGTTGAGATATTCCGTGGGTTTGTTGACCATATTGTGCTTTATGCTTGAACTATGGTGACCATTGTTGATGCAGTGAATTGATGCTTGGAACCGAAACATCCGTTGGTTCCTTTAATTTTCCCTTGTTCGTCGCAACCAACGAGAAGATGTTGACGAGTATGATACAAGAAATACATACCCGCGAGGCATACCTAAACAACCATGCGACTCTTGATATTCAATCATTTATTCGAAACCGTCGGTTGACAATCGGCACTGCCCCAAACTTTGTTTTGACTCGCTCTACTCGCTGCCTCCACATTCACAACGATGTCTTAACCAATCCAGTCGTAAAGGAGATGGAGAACGCTACATCAGATATGCTCCTTATTTCGAATGTAAGGGAAACTCTCCTACCCCCCATGACATGCAGTCTATTCTGTACCCAGGATCTATACTCCTTCAAGAAGGAATATGACGCTGGTAACCCGTTTGGCAACATTTTGACAGCCATAGAGAAGGACCCGGAGACTGCTCACCTGGATTTCCAAGGGAGACTCGATCATGCCGAAGTTTTGTTTAAAGCAGCTCTTGAACGTTTTCAGGCTTGCAGACGGGAACTGCTGGCTTTCGGTCCGGAAATGAGCCAATGCCTTGCCTTATATGCAGATGGATTGGTTGACTTGGCAGTTGGGAACCTGCAATGGAGTCGCATCACTGGTCGCTACAACATGTTCATGAACGATGAGGATAGGCAGAACAACATCATTAGGTTGGCATTGGATGGTTGCCCAAAGCATGGGAATGACGTTCCGGTTTGTTAAGCCATCTTGCACGCTTTTTTCCATTCGAGCATCGTTGTAAAGTTGCCTCTACTTCCTAGCCTTGTTAGACGCATTTGTACTTGCCATCATACAAACATGCGAAGCTTGAATCTACCTTGTACTGCACCTAAGTTTCACTGCACATGTCACTCGTTGCTTCATGTCGTTGAACCAGCAGTGTTAGAACGTTTTGTTACAAATCAACACGAAGCTACCATCAGGAGTAGTAAGATTTATGCTGTACATGTGCCGTGCGTACTCGGAGCATGGCCAAGTTGAATTGTGGATCGTTGGTTTGCGTGGGGCCAGAAGCATCCGGCTTCACAAAAATAAGAGTTGGATTCAACATAACCCGTTGCACACATTATGACTCCACATGAGGTAGAGGGGAAATACGAACGAAGTATAAAAGAACAAAGTTAGTCGCCGTCGTTGTGTGGTTCAAAGTTAAAGCCGCTACTGGGCCAGATCGCGAGAATGGTGGATTCGAAGCGTCAAGGCTGCGTCTCCGCGTCTCCTCCACTTTGTCTCCATACGACAGGCTTACGAGGGCGTTACAATTGCGCATGATGGTGCCGAGTCACCAGGACCAAAACCAGCAATGTTCGGGAGTTAATTGTGACACGTATCTAGGAAAGTTGTACTGGAGAGAGTAACCGAAAAAGTGATGTGCATTGTGGATCGATGCAACTGGATGTTCCGACGCTCGACCCCTGCAGCAACAAGCCACAATCACACCCACGACGCACGGACGGCTCGGTGGTTTAGGCCAACGTCCAACGTTCAACCGATAAGAAGCCTCGGATGGGTACTAACAATCCGAAAAGACGATCTGCTTTCTTCGCCAAAGTTGTCCATTACGATGAGGGAGACGGCATCTGAAAATTTCCAAAGGCAAGGATCCAAAGGCACACTCCGCGAAAAAGGCGTTCGATGTTGATTTCTTCAAGGGAAAGGCGCTGACATGACAAGGGACAACTACAACCTGGTCAATCATGTTGCAGTCATTGGCGAGTCCCTTTCACGGACCCGGTGAGTCAATGCGGCACTCCAAGATGATTTCAGTAGCAAGTTTATCAGGAGAGACCGGCAGCCTCGATCCACGACTCTATCCTCCGTGGGTCTGATAATTGCAGACCGGCACAGATATCAGCAAGAGCTGGACTCAATGTATCCCGGTGCATACATCATGGTTCCATGATAGATACGGGGTAAAACCGTAAAAGAACATGGCATGGCCACCATCGTTAACGTTGCCGCGTGGTCGTCATGTAAAGTCACTACCCTTGGTTCCATCCTAATTCTGTCCGGCGCCGAATTTCGGAATTTACCACCACAACGGTGGTAATAAGAATGACGGGTCCGGAACAGGGCAACAGCACTGTGCGTCCATTATGAGGTATGAATCAATCTCAATAAGCGAGCGTGCGTACAAGAGGAGACTACAGCGTACCGCGAGCGGATGACGGTGCATCCCTCTTTTCAAAACTCTGATCTCTAGCCAGGTATGCCTCCGAGCCAAGGCAGGTGGTCGCGCGAGGGTGAGTAATTAGGCGAGACATTTGAAACTGATACTCACCAGGACCAA
>JBBPSY010000362.1:0-14284 GCA_038093855.1 Rugiboletus extremiorientalis
AAGAAGGTCGCTGACGAAGGAGATAAGAAGTTCAGCGAGATAAGAGATAACGAGATAAGGGATAAGAGATAAGGCTGACTAAGCGAATGGAATCCTTTGGAATCCGGTAGAAAGAATATTAGTCAGCAAGGATCATTAGAAGGAAACAAGAGTTCTTAGCGTCATCCAGACATTAGACATTTGAAGGGTTTGCCTGGGATGTAGGCAAAAGGTTGGTTGTACATAGTGAAGAAGAGTTTGTTAGGGAAAAGAATGATACTAAGGGAGGAAAAAGTAAATCATAACAATTACAGTGGTTGTGTTTCTGTTCATGTTCAAAGGTGAAAATAGATGCCTGGAGTGATAGCTAAAGCTCACCAGGCTTGGCTTGCTGACCAGTTCATCGTTGGACTCAGGAATGGCCATATGGTCATGTTGCTCTTGGGTCTTCCATAGACTTGACATGAGAGCAAATCTTCTCAGCTTGCTGACCAGTTTGTTGTTGGACTCAGGAATGGCAATATAGTCACATTGTTGCTCCTTGGTCTGTGGGATGAAGTATGAGTGGATCCCTTGTCTGATTGTTGAAGCTCACCTGGCTCAGCTTGCTGACTGGTTCATCATCAGACTCAGGGATGACCATATGGCAGTGTCATCACTCCTTGGTCTGCAGGATAAAATGTCAGTGAATACTTCACATGATGTTGGAGACTCACCTTGGTGCACTTCCTGACTGGTTCATTGTCAGACTCAGGAATGGTCATATGGCAGCATTTCTGCCCCATCTTTGAAAGATCCTCGCTTTCCTGAAGCGAATTAGCTTCAAATTTCACTGCATACTTTAGAGATGTAGTGCTTACCTTTTGACCATGATCCATGCCAATATTCCCTTTCTCAATGCATTGGGGAGCTGCAAACTCCTCTAACTCTTCATTAGACTCAGAATCATGTGCAAGTTATCTCCTTGGGCTTTTTTCCCTTTTCTATGAACAAGTGATTGAGGCAGGAAACATATATCACTATAGAACTTACCTCTGGCTCCTTTTTAATATAGCACTCCTTTGCTGCACAATTTCACAAGAACTGGGCTATCATATCTCAGATTACCCAATCACCTTCATACCTCCTCAAATACTCATGCTCTGATTGTGCCTGATAAAGTTATCCCCTTGCATATGATGGTCTCAACCAACATTCTGTCCTTCTGATGCAATAGTGGCAGGGATGTGTCAAGATGTTTCCTGACAAGTTTCCGGACAATATCCTTTGTTCTGAGTAAGAATTAAATGAAACAAAATAATCAGCTGAGAGTGTATGTGTTGCGATTCAACATTGTAATACTTAGTAATCAAGGACATATCACAAAAGCTGGTCGCATGCGAGACGCATTGCCTGATGATTAGCAGTATGAATATGGACTACGACGGTAGCTGCCCACACTTTACGACATATTTGTGAGGTACTCCCCTAGAGATGGCATGTGACCATGGGAATCCTCATATTACATAATATATAAGTACATTTACCATGTAGCATAGCATATGATGGCCAACAAGGCCCACACAGATATTACTGTAGCATTACGATACACAGACATTAAGAGATCTGAAACAACCTCTCACAGTTTATAAGCTGCTAGGTTGTTCAAGTAGACACTAGGAGTTCAGGTGCTCTGTAGGAGGGAAATCTCCAAGAGAACTAGACTGGGGAGTCCAGTTGCTCCTGGGGGTTTATATACTCTTTCTATGTTTGTACATGTTGTGACTAGATCTAGCGATACACTACTATACAAGGTAACCCTTAGCCCTGGGCATAGGGTATGAGTCATCCACAGTCAATGCACAGTTAGGCTGAGTCATAGATAAGACAGAGATTAAGTAGGCTGTGTGATAAGAGTCATTATGAGTCATGAGGAGTCAGAATGAGTCAGAACAGTAATTAAAGAAGCATAGCCATGAAATGGAAATGATGCACAGCCAAGCACAGTGCAGAGATTAAATAGAAGTGGAAGCTGTGTGTAGGCATTACTATGGTGCATTGGAGTTTGAATCCATAAAAATGTAAATAAGTACAAACAAAGGGAGAGAAACGACTAAGTCCCTTGACTTGTTGTCAGTCTTGAACACGTGTACTCTTGTGTAGACTTTTGTATGTGTTATCCAGTGTTGCAAATGAAGTGTTTGTTACACTTACTGATTACCTCAGTACCAGTGAGGCTTCCTCTTGTTTGTCCTTACTTACATATGTTTCCCTTTCTGTGCCACCACCTATTGTGGTGTCGCCCTTTGTACTTCCTTGGTCTCCGTGGCCCCTCGGCCTCCACGGATACCTCAGACTTCCATTTACATCTCCAGCGCATTGCAGCCTCATTGCTGCTGCACACCCACTTCTTTCGGCATGCATGCATGCCTCTTTCGTCTCTTCTCACTCAACTACCCTGTTACGGTAGAGCGGTCCCCCAGTCCATTTTCTTCTTTCCTCGCTCACTGGTACAATACCTAACCATACTTACACTACGATTACCCCAGGCAAACCCCTAACCCCAGGGTTAGCCAACTTCTTACCACTTACCTCAGTACCAGTGAGACTTTATCCTTGTTTACTTTTACTTACATATGTTTCTCTTCCTGCGCCACTGCTCGATGCAGTGTCACCCTTTGTCCTTCCTTGGTTCCCCTCGGCCCCATGGCCTCCGCGGGAACCTCGGACCTCCATTTATATCTCTCGCGCATGGTAGCCTCATTGCTACCTCGCACCCACTTCTTTCAGCATGCTCGCATGCCTCTTTTGTCGATTCGCACTCAACCACACTATTGTGGAAGTGCTCCCTTTCTTCTTCCAGCGCATCCCTTTAGGATACGCTGGACCCTTCCCTCTTCCAGCAGATACATGACCTTGGTCCGTGCTAGTGTACTGCCACCTGTGTACACTATATAAACCCTGGAGGAACCGGCTGGAAACCCCAGCTAGTTCTATGCAATCCATGCGTATCTACTGGCATCCAAGGAGCTCCCTCAGTCTTCGATACCTCAAGACTTTGCTTCACTCCTTGTGGTCTAAAGGTTGCCCTAAGACCTGCTTGTTAAGTTCTGGACCTAGGACTGTAGACTCCGCATCTACATTGTCCAGTGAAGTCCCGACGACAGCTATCTCTTTGGCTTGCCACTGAGATACCGTGTGCGTCGTAACAACCCAGATGTGGAAGTGAACCCTTTCCTTTCCCGACATATCCCTTTGGGATATGTCAGGCCATTTCCTCTTCCAGTACTTACAAGCCAATGGTCCATGCTAGAGTACAGCCACTCCTGTACAGTATATAAACCTTGTTGGAACTGCTGGAATCCCCAGCTAGTTCTATGCAATCCACGCATATCTACTGGCACTCCAGAGAGCCCTCTTAGTCTTCAACAACCTCAAGACTTCGCTTCGCTCGTCTGTGGTCTAAAGGTTGCCCTAAGACCTGCTTGCTGATTTCTGGACTTAGGACTGTAGACTTCTGTATCTATGTTTCCCTGTGAAGTCCCGACGACAGCTATCTCTTTGGTTTGCCACTGAGATACTGTGTGCATCATAACACCTAGTGGAAACAGAGGAACGGTCTCAAAACTGTGACTCCAGAGACACTCAACTGGTCAGCCCCATCTTCTCCATCTTTCTGATCATCAAGATCTCTCCACCATTGTATCACATGTTGACGTTGTCTCCATGTTGAGCCTTGGCTGGATGCCCTCATCAGGACTATGCTACAGAGTAGAGTGGCAGGGATGCTGACAACCGTGTGCAGGCTCAAGGACTCTGATGTCACCTGATTGTATGGGCCCCTACATATGGCAGGCTGGACACCATGGCTGTCACTCAGTGCCACCATTGCTGCCCTGCACCTGCCCTCGTCCCCTTTACCCATCCTCAACAGCATGACAGGTGCTGTGTGGAAGCCCATCCTGAAACATTGATCCACCTGTGAGCTCCTCACACCACAGTTCCCACAGTTCCTCCAGTCCCCCGCACTCAGCCCTCCTGAGTCCAAGTCCAAGGACAGCCCACAGATCATGTCGGACAGTGACCCCAGCTCAGCACACAACCCAGTTCAGCCATCACTCACACACACCAAGAGCAACATGTGCATCACACAGTGGGGGGTGAATTGCACCTTCCAACAGGACTTGCCACCTTGCATGGTGTCATGTGTGGTGGGAGAGCTGCTGACACCAAGTCTGCTCCAGTCCAAGTCCCTGCTTTTCTCTGTCATATATGGATAGAAACATAAGCACATCAGCTTCAACACCTTTGTTGAACAGTGCATTGCTATCGACAAGTTCAAAAAGAAGCACCCCCACTGTGCCTCCACGTCTCCCTCTGACAACAACGGGTCAGTCTCCTATCACATCTTGTCCCCCAGCACGTATTATTTTTGGCAATGCAACCACCCCAGTGTTATGTGTTATGGTTGCCTCCATACAGAAAGGAACAGTAATTGAATGCATTAGATAAGTGAATCACTTTGCAGAGAGCAGCTTCACCTGGCCAATTGTCAGGCTGACTGTCTCATTCCCATCATGTCTTACAAGGACAAAATGCCCTATATTCATACATTCCACAGTGTCATGTTGAACATTCATGATATTTGCAAGGTAAAGCAGTCGAATTATTGGCAGCAAGCTATGGAAGAAGGCATGCCAGGTTGACAATGGTTACTCTCAGGCTTATCATTGATGGTCTGAAGCCAGTGGATAACTCAGAGCATTCACAATCTCTTGGCTACTGTGGGTGTTTACCAAGATGGTGTCATGAAGAAGCAGGTGGATGGAAAGGATACCATTGCCCACATTTTTGAAGTTAGCTCTTTCTCAATTCAGATGAATATTGCTTGACACATGACACTGCAGACCAGTATACCACCCAACTTTCTGTGAACCCCACACCTTGACTCATCACCAGCTATTTAATGCTATCAGTCGCATTTTGAAGGTATTACGACACACACAATACTTCAGTGACAAAGTCAGAGAAGTAGCTGTCATCAAGACTTCAATGAATAACGTAGATATGGAAGTCTATGACCCTCAATCTAAGAACTCAGCAAGCAGGTCTTAGGGTGACCTTTAGATCACAGGTGAGAGAAGCAAAGTCTTGAGGTAGCAAAGACTGAGAGGTTCTCTCTGACTGTGCCAGTAAGTACGTGTGGATTGCATAGAACTAGCTGGGGAATCCAGCAGCTCTACCAGTAGGGTTTATATAGGTTACAGGGGGGGCTATACTCTGGTGGCTATAGTGCTTGAAGAGGAAAGGGTCTGTCAGATCCCAAAGGGATATGACAGAAAGGGAAGGGTTTCAGTCCCGCAAACTAGGCGGTTGACTGAGAAGATAAAAGAGGCATGCCAGTGTTACGCGTGGGCTTAACTGTGGGTTGTCAAGCTAAGTAGCACTCGAGACGAGCAGCTGGCTTTACGTAGAACAGCCGCGAGGGAATAAGGGGATGGGGGATCGAGGTGGCGAATGGCGGAGAAGACCCACAGCAAGTGTGTTAAAGATAAATCCACTTGTGCAGAATTGAGAGATGCGGGCAATGGGCGAGGGAACAAGTTACCCCTCGGAAGTCCCAAAGGTTTATGATTCTAGGACGAGGAGCAAAGCGAGGAACGATGCTTTGCAAGCTTAGTGATGACACACAGTAAACCGAGACTGCATAGAATAAGCTGGGGAATACAGGAAAGTCCCTAGCTATTTATCTAGTAATACAGCCCTAGGCCCTGGGTCAGGAAATGAGGCAAAGGGTAAGGTTGAAGGGTTTAGAGGAAGCCTGCTGCAAGAGGTAGGCTTCAGAGTCCGTGGGTTTCCAAAAGGGGAAACAGAGTTTGTGGATTTCTAGGATAGGAAATCTGCAAGTATGGAAGGGAATTCCGCAGGTGGGAAAGGGAAATCCACGGGTAAGGAAAAGAAGTCTGCAGGTTTCCGAAAAGGGGAAGATCAAAAAGGAAAAGGAGTTTGACATGATCTAGGGAAGTTCCGGTGTGTCGACTACGGCTACATCCGGAAAGATCAGCCAGTTGTCTTCAAAGTATGTAACGGGAGTAAAGGAGAAAGGGGAAAAAGATAACCTCATGCAGGAGGCAGGACGTTCAACTGTAACATTACCCCCTTCGTTAGATAGCTGCACCGCAGCTACAACTTCAGTGGTCAGGGCCAGACTGGTCTCCCTCGTTGACCTCATAGTCATCGTTGGACTCCTCGTTCCAAGTCCAGGGTCTTGGGGAAAAGGGGTCATTACGAGGGTGGGGACAGTTGTCCATAATATGCCCAAGGGTGTCACAATTGCTGCAATGGCATTGTGGGCAAGAGGCCTGGGTGTGACCGGGAGCTGATACGTGGTAGAAGGGGCATCTGTAGTTAGAGCAATCCACGCACCAGTGGGAGGTGTCACCGCATTGGTAGCAGCGCGTGTTGGGAGGGGAGGTGTGTCAAACGTTGGTGGAGATGGTTGGTGCGTCGACATTGATGGGATTTCCCCTGGATCCAGCAGCGGGGAGGAGTTGGTAGGAGGGAGTAAGCGAGGAGGTTGGAAGTCCAACAACGAGTAGGAGGACTGGTCGTCTCCTGATAGAGCGGCTTGGACCAGTGTGTCTGAGAGGGTGGACTGTAGGCTCTGCTGCCACGAGCTGACGGGGTTGTATGGTGCTACCGCTGTTGGTCGTGGGTGGTGGAGGGGAAGGTGAGGAAGCGGGGGTGACAGCTGGAGTGGGATGTCCAGAGCCAGCGATCATGGTGGCAGGGGTGAGTCCTCTTGTCTGTGCAGAGATGGTTGTCGACAGATTGGAGATGGAAGAGGGAGAGATGGGATTACTGGGTACACCTCTTGGAGGGGGAATGGGAATGGGTGACACAGGTCTGGAGGCTCCTTCAGGGGCAAAATAAGCTCTCTGCTCAGTAGCTGAGAGCCCAAGGAGGAGGGGGTGGAGGAGGTGTGCGACAAGCTGAGGCTCAAGTCGGTTGATGGTGAAGGCAAGTTGTGTGTCATCCAGGATGGCAAGGATTTTGCGACGGAGGCTGACCACAGCCTCCGCCATGGGGGCATTGTGGATACTGAACACCCCCTCACGATAATGTGTCTCGTGTTCGGCGTGCACTCGACGAACATGAGCGTATCTGTGGAAGACGCTGATGAGCCCTGAAAGAAACTGGTCATTACTAATGAATCCAGTTTCGGCAAGGAGCTCCGAGAGTCTGGGGGACTCAAGGACGACAGCATAGAAGGAATATTGGGTTTGGGTCAGGAGGCAATTGATATGGACGGCAGGAATGGCAGGGATGAGGGGAAGGGTTTGTTCAATAGCCATCTGGGTGAGCGGAGGGGGATTGGGGAATTCAACAGCTATGGGCGAGCTTATAAGCTTTAAGCAAAGGGGTGGAATTCTGCAAATTCCGCTCAGGCTCCCAGGTGGCTTCCAATGGGCTGTACCCTTTCCACATCACAAGGTATTGCCTCCGACCTCTGATGCCGTGATGCTTGACTATTTTGTCAACTTCAAATTCCTCTTCTCTGCAGATTAGATTGGGAGGAGGATTTAGGTAATTGGGTCTGTGTTCGGGAGTTTCCCGATAGGATGATAGCAGAGAGGCATGGAAAACATCATGTATTTTCCATTGCGGAGGTAGCTTCAACTGATAGGCCAATGGTGAGAGGACCTTCAAGATTTCAAATGGGCCTTCTTTCCACAGAGATAGTTTTCGGGTGGGATACTGCAGGGCGAGGTTCTTCGAAGACAGCCAAACGTGGTCCCCTACCTTCCAGGGTATGAATTTCGAAGTCGCCCTTTCTAGGATGTGACGGCAGGCGGTGTTGTGTGCAGCCAGCGCTTCGCTTCTGGCAGACTGAATCCGCTCGAGGTGGGTTTCGAGTGCTGGGAGAAAGGTCTTTCCAAGAGGAGGGTAGGAGCAGGGTTTGTAGCCCATCATAAGGGAAAATGGGGATTTCTGGGTGATGGAATGGGCGACTGAGTTGTGATGGAATTCAGCAAAGGTCAAGAGGTTGACCCATTTTGTGTGGTTCCCATCGCAGAAGAGCCACAGATAAATTTCCAATTCTTGGTTTACTTATTCGGTTTCTCCGTCAGTCTGTGGGTGGTAAGTGGTGGATAGTGCTACGTCATAGGAGAGCAGTCTAGCAAGTTCCCGTGCAAATGCGGAGGCAAACTGGGGGCCTCGATCAGAAATGACCTTGTCATGTAGGCCAAATCGTTTGAACACGTGGTCGAAAAAGAGTTTGGCAACTCCCTCCATGTCAATAGTGGAGGTGCAGGGACAGAAAATCACCCCCTTCATAAGGCCATGGTCGACCACGACCAAGACACTGTCAAATCCCTGGGTGGGTGGTAACCCCATGATCAAATTGGTGGAGACAACCTGGAATGGGCAGGTAGCTGCAGAGGCAATCAGTGTAAGGGGTGGTGTGATGGGGTGGGTGTCGATCTTATTTCACTGACAGTGGGCACATCCGGATACAAATCATCAGACAAATGTGGTGAGACCAGGCCACCAGTAGTCCCTTTCAAGGAGATTGATGGTATGGAAATGTCCAGAGTGGCCCCCTCCTGGGTTATCATGAATGAGGCGAACAAGGTCAGTCCATTGTCCCATAGGGATGTACAGCTGATTCCTGAAATAAAGCTTTCCGTCATCAAACTTCCAGTCATCGGGTGACACGTGGGGAAAGAGGGAGGTTTCAAGGGAAATGGCTTTCATGGCGTCAATTACGAGGGGGTCGTCAGGGGTGGAATCTGCAATCCTTTCGGCAATTGCGAGATCTAAACTCTGGGTAAACACATCCAGAGGGAGGAGAGTTATCTCCGCATTATCTGTGCTAGTGTCCATGTGGTCCTTTCTAGAGAGGGCATCTGCAGGGCCCATCTGGGAACCGGGGACGTGTGTGAAGTGCAGGTCAAAATCCTGCAGGAATAGTTTCCAGTGGGCATGCCGTCGGGACAATTTCCATGGCGCACGGAAATAGGTCAGATTCTTGTGGTCCGTTAGGATTGAGACGGGGTGGAGGGTTCCCATGAGGTAGTGGCGCCATTCTTCCAGTGCATGGATGACCGCTAGTAGTTTGCAGTCATAGATATCGTAATTCCACTCCACTTTGGTGAAGCTGCAGGAAAGGTAGGCACAAGGGTGAAGGTCTCCATTCGTATCTTTCTGCATGAGTACTCCACCCAATGTGGTGAGGGAAGCGTCAGTCATAACGAAGAAAGGTTGGGTGGTGTCCGGTAGAGCCAGGACTGGTTGGCAAGTAAATGTCTCCTTGATCCTGTGGAAGGCTTGTATCCAGTCGTCGGTCCACTTCCAAGGGGCACCCTTCTTGGTTAGGTCAAGGAGGGGTCGGGTGAGGTCAGAAAAACTGGGGATGAATTTCCTGTAGAAGTTGCAGAATCCTATGAACGAACGAACAGCTTTGATGTCTCTTGAGGGTTCCCACTGCTCAATGGCAATTAATTTGGTGGGGTCCATGTGGACTGAGTTCTTCCCCACTATCATACCAAGGTACTCAACTTCGGTTGCATCAAATGTGCATTTGTCAAGCTTCAAAAACAACTGTTGCTCCAGGAAATGTTGGAGCACTTTCCAGGTGCGTTCCACATGAAGCACTGGATCTGCGGAGTGGATTAGGAGGTCGTCCATATAGATAATCAGCCACGCTTCTGCGATGAAGTCTCCGAATACATGGTCCATAAACGCCTGAAACGTGGCTGGTGAGTTACATAGCCCAAAGAACATGACAGTGGGCTCAAAAAGTCCTAGCGGAGTGATGAAGGCTGCCTTCCAGCGGTCTTCTGGTTTAATCTGAATATTGTTATATCCCCAACACACATCCATTTTGGTGAAAATCAAGGATCCCTTGAGTTTATCGATGAGATCTCCTATTAGGGGCAGTGGATATGCGTTTTTGACGGTTTGGGAATTGAGATATCAATAATCCTGGCATGGTCATAGCTTCCCATCCTTCTTTTGCACAAAGAAGAAGGGGGCGGCTTGCGGGGATTTCGATGGTTGAATTTTACTGCTGTTCAGGTTTTCATCAACAAACTTTTTACAAGCTTCTAGTTCTTCGGGATTAAGGGGGTAGTTCTTGGCATGTTTTGGAGAGAAGTTTTCGTTGGTGGTGATTGCATGATTGAAGGTTTGTACAGGGGGAAGGGTGGTGGTTTCTCCGTCCACAAATACGTCAGCATACTCTTTGTATGCATCGGGCAGTACCTTTTTTGTGTGGTCTGCTTGTTGGGCTAGGGTGGTAGAGAGGGTCGTTTTCCAGATAAGTGTCTGCTCTTCTACAAAGCGTCGTTCATACATCTTGGCTAGTTTGGTGTCAGGGTCTAGGCCAAGGTATCGGGTGAGGTATCGCTGTGCAAGCACCTCGTGATCGTCAGGCTTCCGCTTGCAGGGCGTTTGAGGAAGAGATATGGTCCTGGAAGACCAATTGATAGTGGGATTAACTTCAGAGAGCCAGGTCATTCCTAGAATGATGTTCTGTTCCTTTCTGCTGGCGAGGACGAGGAAATCTCGTTCTTCTTCATGATTTCCTACCCAGATAATCAGGGAGGTTTTGAAGAGGATACTTCCTTTGCAGTTGGTGGTTCCATCAGCGTTGATGGCATGGAGAGGGATTTTAATACGTTTGAACGGGAATTTGTTCCTCCTGGCAAAGGTGTAATCGACGAAGTTTCCAGTGGCTCCACTATCGACGAGGGCAGTGGTTGTTGCAACGTTTCCCCCTCCCACTGAAGATACGGAAATGGGAACTAGTATTGATTGATCTTCAGTGGATACAATTACAGAGGGGTACTGCGGAGAGGTTAAAGTCGTTGCTGCTTGCCTCTCTCCTAAAAATCCGGGGTTTTCCTCAAAGCTACAGAGTGTACATTCATGCTTGCGATCCTTTCTTCATCGACGTCCATCTGGGAGTTAGAGGTCTCTTCTTCTCCCTGGTAGTCGGGTTCAAAGCATGTCTTGAGAACCTGAAAGACTTCATCGTCCTCTTTCTTGCTCTCTTTCAAATTCTGGATATATTTCTCCAGCTGTGATTCAGTGGAGATGGCTCTCGTCTGCTCGCTTCTTCCTGATCCCAATGTGAAAGATGAGCCTCTTGGTGACGGGCCTCGGTTTTTACGCTCATGGGAAGGTCCTTCGTTACCCTTCCAATGCTTTCAGGTGGAGCATCCTTTAGCGTGGCAGATAAAGCATTGCCCTTCTTTCATATGGCGAGCTCTCTCGGTGGGGGTTAGATTGATGGCATCGATGTCCATTGCGTTAGGGTTGCGGAAATTGCGGGGTGCAGAACATTGGCCTCGCTGGTAGTCGGAGATTTTAGCTAGTTGTTGGGTGGCCGATGAAGCACAAGAGATCCAATCTTTGAGGGTGGTGGGTTCCGTACTGCTCAAGACGATCTTCATGATTTCGGGGTGGAGGCCTCTGGTGAAGAAGTCGCAGAGGGTGGCTTCTTCCTTGATCTTTGCCTGTCCTGCTAGAAGGGAGAAGCAGGTTTGATATTGAGTGAAGGAGGACGAGGATGGTCCATCCTTTGGCAGCATGCGCCAGGTCTGCAATTGCCTCCATGCTTCCGCTTCATCATCCTTTGTGGCAAAGGTGATCTTGAATTCCTCAATGAACTTCCTCCACTTCATCCAGGTGTCAGGATCGTCGGCTCCCTTTGTGTAATACCCTTCCACAAACATCCTGCCTTGTCCCTTGGGCATCTTTGATAAGGCTATAGCCACAAGGTCATAGTCGGAGTATTTGTCCTTCTTGGCAATGGCAAAGGTATTCATGGCAGAGATCCACCAGTTGGCGTCGGAGATCTTGCCAGAAAACTCCTTTGGTAATGATTCTTTCCCCATATCTGCTTCTTCGTCGCTACTATCATCAGCATCGGAATAGTGGTCGGACCGATTGCTGTCTTCCCTGGGGAGGTGTATATCAGGGTTCCCAACCAGTACTAGGCTCCTTGGGCTAGCAATGGCTAGAGGGGAGCCAGTTGGTTGAGCAGGGGCTGGTACCCTTTCTGGCAGGTTCTGAGTCAGGGCTAGTACCCAATCTCCCCAAACAGGTGTCCGGGCTGGTACTGGTACATGAGCAGTCGGAGTAGCGGACCCAGATGATGGGCTACCACTTCCAGCTATCCTTCTGCAGGCATGGTCTCGTTCATACTGTTCGTTTCATCTCCTCTCTTCTTCCTCAATACGAAGCCGCTCCTCACTGGCCTGGAATCGTTGTTCAAGTTCCTGGTTGTGGACCTCGTTCTGGTGGGAGGCAGTGGCAAGGGCAGCAGCTTGTCTCGCTTCTCGATTGTCTACAGATGAGTCGTTGTCGTCTGGACTGGAGACTCGGAATGTGGTGGTGGAGGGTGGGGGTTGCTGCTACTGAATAGTAGGCGACGTAGAGGGCAGCTTATTCTTTTGTTACACATGGGCTTAACTGCGGGTCGTCGAGCTAAGTAGCACTTGAGACGAGCAGCTGGCTTTACATAGAACAGCTGCGAGGGAATAAGGGGATGGGGGATCGAGGTGGCAAACGGTGGAGAAGACCCACAGCAAGTGTGTTAAAGATAAATCTGCTTGTGCAGAATTGAGAGATGCGGGCAATGGGCGAGGGAACAAGTTACCCCTCGGAAGTCCCAAAGGTTTATGATTCTAGAACGAGGAGCAAAGTGAGGAACAATGCTTTGCAAGCTTAGTGACGACACACAGTAAACTGAGACTGCATAGAATAAGCTGGGGAATACAGGAAAGTCCCTAGCTATTTATCTAGTAATACAGCCCTAGGCCCTGGGTCAGGAAATGGGGCAAAGGGTAAGGTTGAAGGGTTTAGAGAAAGCCTGCTGCAAGAGGTAGGCTTCAGAGTCTGTGGGTTTCCAAAAGGGGAAACGGAGTTTGTGGATTTCTAGGATAGGAAATCTGCAAGTATGGAAGGGAATTCCGCAGGTGGGAAAGGGAAATCCGCGGGTAAGGAAAAGAAGTCCGCAGGTTTCCGAAAAGGAGAAGATCAAAAAAGGAAAAGAAGTCTGACATGATCTAGGGAAGTTCCAGTGTGTCGACTATGGCTACATCCAGGAAGATCAGCCAGTTGTCTTCAAAGTATGTAATGGGAGTAAAGGAGAAAAGGGAAAAAGATAACCTCATGCGGGAGGTGGGACATTTGACTGTAACAGACAGCGGGAGCTGTATTGCCGAATGAGGAATGATCTGCTTGATGGGGAAGGCTATCAAGCTAGATCAAGCATCCCAGTGGTAATAGAAGTGATGGTTGTTATGACTTACTCTTTTCTCTTCTTCATACCATTCGTTTCTTGATAAACCCTTCTTTACCAAGTATGACCGGTCCCCCACTTGTATCCCAGAGAGACCTCTCGAAGATCTAGCGTCTAGATCACGCTAAGAACTCTCCTTTCTTTCAAATGACCTTTTCTGACTAATATTCCTTCCACGGGATTCCAAAGGATTCCATTCGCTTAGTCAGCCTTATCCCTTATCTCTTATCTCATTATCTCTTATCTCGCTGAACTTCTTATCAGTCAGCGACCTTCCTTTTGATTCTATTAACTTCTATTGCTTAGTCATGGCTTGATCATTTACTTATATAAAGAGCCATTGTAACTTGCAACGTTTCCTAACTTTGACCTACTGGGAATACTACCTAGTATCCTTGAAACTCCTTCGAACCCTAGGACCTTTATAAGTCATCTGCACCACTTCTGAAGTGTGCAGCATCTATAAGTAAATCGTCACACTTTTGAAGCCGACGCTTTCTTTCTATCTCGAGGAATCCCCTCGAATAGGAAGAACCTTAGAACCTCTGACTGTTACAGTTGAACGTCCCACCTCCCGCATGAGGTTATCTTTTTCCCCTTTCTCCTTTACTCCCATTACATACTTCAAAGACAACTGGGTGATCTTCCTGGATGTAGCCATAGTTGACACACTGGAACTTCCCTAGATCATGTCAGACTCCTTTTCCTTTTTGATCTTCTCCTTTTCGGAAACCCGCAGACTTCTTTTCCTTACCCATGGATTTCCCTTTCCCACCTGCGGAATTCCCTTCCATACATGCGGATTTCCTGTCCTAGAAATCCACAAACTCTGTTTCCCCTTTTGGAAACCCACAGACTCCGAAGCCTACCTCTTGCAGCAGGCTTCCTCTAAACCCTTCAACCTTACCCTTTGCCCCATTTCCTGACCCAGGGCCTAGGGCTGTATTACTAGATAAATAGCTAGGGACTTTCCTGTATTCCCCAGCTTATTCTATGCAGTCTCAGTTTACT
>JBBPSY010000364.1:0-14277 GCA_038093855.1 Rugiboletus extremiorientalis
CACTGTCCAATGAATCTTTAGTGACCATGCTCAAAAGACAAAAGAAAGGCTGGCCTAACAGCAAATCAAAGTTTGTGCAGGTGAGGATCTGGACCTGGACCATGACTTCCCCAACACCAAAGTCCAATGCGAGGTTCTCAAGGACACCTATAGTCAAATCAACATTAGTGTTTGCCGACGACATATGCATGGTGTGGTCTGACTGGACTGGAAGACCGAGGGTCTCCCAAACCCGCTTCGGCATCACAACAATCTCTGAACCGGAATCCAAAACTCCCATAAGAGTGCAGCCAGAACCACCAACCCGAGTCTCCAAAGCATACAAGGGGACATTATGGTGAGCTACAATGAGCCTGCTCTCATTCCAAAGAAGACGGTCTTGACACCCTTGAGTGATGGAGTCCAAATCATGACCTGCCAATTTGTTCACCTGAATGACCTGGAATGAGGGAGTTGGAGTAGAGGTATGCTTGACCATCGTCAAGTCCTGGAACTGCTTCTGGAATTCCAGAGAAACAGCAAACAAATCCTTCACAGGAACCGGAACACTAGTATCCAATACCTGCTCTAGAACCCGCCTAGGCACAGTCTTGTCCTCAAGGGGAAACAAGTAACAGTATTATACAGCTGGTGGGGAAGTAGCTGGAAGTGCAGGCTAGGACGAACAAGGTGGTAGGAGAATAGCTGTCTTTGGTGCGGCGGTGGATGTAGACAGACCGGAGGAAGAAGACAGTGTTGATGAAGTGGATGACATGGATGGACACTGAAGCACAGGTGACAACAATTCTTCAGAGATGGCAGTGGACCGTGACCCTGCCGGATTCTGTGGAGGAATATGCACTCCATCAAAACAGACATGCTTCCCCTTATCCTTCGAAGCTCGGTCTGCCTGGAAGTTTCCCCACACTTGGGCAATGTAAGGCTGAAAGTTGGGATCTGCTACAACTACCAGAATATCCTCCATGTCCGGTTCTTCAGGCGCCATCAACATGAATGCAGATGGATCGATTTCCATGATTGCGGGTGTGTCAGGGTGTGCAGCAGAGAGGATATTAGTCAAAATATGAGGAGGCAGGTCCCAGACGATGGAAGAACCAGACAGCTGGCAGTCAACGGCCTCTTTTAAGCACCTACAACCTTGGAGACACAGAATCTCCAATCCATCTGGCATGTACAACCTTCCATCGGACCCATGTACTACTTTTCCAGTATTTAGATAATCCATGCAAATTGGGCAAGCATGCATGTAATGTCTGCTCCCCGCACAGAACTTGCAAAATATGTTAGGTTGAGCAGAAAAGTTTGACTCTGTCTTGATCATCAGTTGCAGAGATGGAGCATATGCGGGCATCAGAGCTGGTGGGGAAATGTGTGGAGTAAAGCAGCGAGATGGAGGTTGTGATTGCTGACATGGTAAAAGGTCTGTAGGGATTATAGATGCACAAAGAGTGGAACCGGATAAAAGGAACTTGGCGGTATCAACTACGTCACTTGTCAGATAAGGGTCGTCCAGATGGAGGTCAGACTTGACAATCACCAAATGATGGCAAATACAATCTTGGATATCCAACAGAAATCTGGCAAGAAATATCATGTTGTGCTCCATCTCGGATAACTTTTTGTTAGCAATCAAGAGTGCAGATACCTTTGTAAACTTTCAGGTGTATTCCCCTAAGTCATCCTGATTGCACATCTGTTTCTTCTGATAGTCCTCAACGAGGTACTGAAGATCAGCATGGCAATACCAGTTAGTAGTCTTGCATCCTGGATATAGTTTTTTGACAGCAATGATGAATGCATCCCAATTGGCGGCTGCTGGGGCTGCTTCCACAAGTGTTTCCCAAACCTCCACTTCCTCTATATCTGCATACTGGATAGCGGCCTTAATCTTTCCGGTGGCATCTAATCCAGCCTGGTCTCTGAGCAGGTCAATATCTTCTAAGTAGCAAGGGAGGTGAGAAGGGGTCTTTCCAGTGAACTTAGGCACATTGGGGGTATTGTGGATAGGCAGAAGGACTGGTTGAGCTTGTGCCATAGCAACATTTAAAGATGGTGAAGGTGGAAGTGGGGGTGACAATGGCGGACTAGTGACAGAGGACACAGATGAGACCGAATAACTGGCAAAGTCTTGCAGAAACCTAAGGACTGGGGACAAGGTACGTTCTGAAGCTGCGGGTGACAGTGGGGACGATAGAGGCAATTGATGAGGGGGAGGGGAACTAGGCGATCCTTCCCCAGAGTCCGAGTCAAGCGGTGTTAAAGGCGAGAGTGGACTCAATTCAGCAGATTGACCAGCTTTGGTCTGAAGATTCTGGTGAGGCATCAATCAAGAAGCACAATCAAGAGAGAAGGGCAAATTGGCAACGGAAGGTGTGATTACATAACATACACTTCCAATTGAGTTATGACGTGCCCGTTCTGAGGGAACTGGAACTAGAAGTTCGAGCTTGTCAGGTGGAAGGGGGCAGCAGAGATCAGTAAGAAGTTCTTGAAGTTCCTGGCACCTTGTGGTCAATTGAAGCACTCTCTGAGACAGCCTTGAAGAACCCCTCATGGTGGGCTCCAGTTGTAAAACTTTAAAAAGTAAGGGGATGGGAAGAGAAGAAGGGAGAGCGAGTTAAGCTCATCCCAGGGATTCTTGTACAAGGTAATTAGTGTCATGGGAGAGGCAGCGATGAACCTGAGACTTTAGGAACAATTCCAGATAAGAATCCAGAATCTGAAAGTGACAAATGAATGGTTTTTCAATATCTGAGGATGGATGAGAGTGAACCAGTCAATGACGATGACTGGATTAAGACAATGAACGATGAATGATGATGACCGATTGCGAATAGATGCAACCCCATTCAATTGCTCTACTTTTCTCGACTACAAGGCTTTATAGTCCGAACATCTACAAGAGTCTTTATCGAGATAAATTAAAAGAAAACTATGAGAGAAGTGAAGCGAAGATTAAAGTTTTCTATCATATGGTATGTCTGAAAGAGGGAAGGAAGGTTAAATGACAAAAGATGTAAGGTTCAGGAACAATGGAAAGATAATTACAGTTTGTCCGGTAGTTCCAGACAGCTTCAGATGGACAAATAGAATGGAAACACATACAGATTAAACCAGATTGCTTTGGACAGATCAGACTTGGACTGTTATGCATGGGCTTAACTGTGGGTTGTCAAGCTAAGTAGCACTCGAGACGAGCGGTCGGCTTCACGTAGAACAGCCGCGAGGGAATAAGGGAATAGAGGATCAAGGTGGCGAATGGCGGAGAAGACCTGCAACTAGCATGTCGAAGATAAATCGGCTTGTGCGGAATTGAGAGATGCGGGCGATGGGCGAGGGAACAAGTTACCCCTTGGAGGTCCCAAAGGTTTATGATTCTAGATTGGGGGAGCAAAGCGAGGACCAATGCTTTGCGAGCTTAGTGATGACACACAGTAAACTGAGACTGCATAGAATAAGCTGGGGAATACAAGGAAGTCCCTAGCTATTTATCTAGTAATACAACCCTGCGCCCTGGGTCAGGAAATGGGGCAGAGGGTACGGTCAAAGGGTTTAAAGGAAGCCTACGGTAAGAGGTAGGCTTCGGAGTCTGCAGGTTTCCTAAAGGGGGAGCAGAGCTTGCGGATTTCTAAGGTAGGAAATCCGCAAGTGCGGAAGGGAATTCCGTGGGTAGGAAAAGGGAATCTGCGGATAAGAAAAAGAGGTCCGCAGGTTTCCGGAAAGGAGAAGGTTGAAAGGAGAAAGGAGTCTGGTGTGATCTAGGGAAGTTCCGGTGTGTTTACTACAGCTATATCTGGGAAGATCAGCCAGTTGTCTTCGAAGTATGTGACAGGGGTAAAGGAAAAAGGAGAAAAAGATAACCTCATATGGGAGGTGGGGCGTTCGATTGTAACATTACCCCCTTCGTTAGACAGCTGCACTGCAGCTACAACTTCAGCGGTCAGGGCCGGACTGGTCTCCCTCGTTGATCTTGTAGTCGTTGTTGGACTTCTCATTCCAAGTCCAGGGTCGACGGGGGAATGGGTTGTTATGAGGGTGGGGACAGTTGTCCATAATATGCCCGAGGGCGTCACAATTGCCACAACGGCGTCATGGGCAAGAGGCCTGGGTGTGACCGGGAGCTGATACGTGGCAGAAGGGGCATCTGTAGTCAGAGCAATCCATGTGCCAGTGGGAGGTGTCACCGCATTGGTAGCAATGCATGTTAGGAGGGGAGGAGTGTCGAACACTGGTGGAGGTGGTTGGTGCATCGACATCAATGGGGTTTCCTCTGGATCCGGCAGCGGGGAGGAGTTGGTAGGAGGGAGCAAGCAAGGAGGTTGGAAGTCCAACAACGAGTAGGGGGAGTGGTCGTCTCCTGACAGAGCAGCTTGGACCAGTGCATCTGAGAGGGTGGACTGTAGGTTCTGCTGCCACGTGCTGATGGGGTTGTACGGTGCTACCACTGTTGGTTGTGGGTGGTGGAGGGGAAGGTGAGGAAGCAGGGGTGGCGGCTGGAGTGGGATGTCCAGAGCCAGCAATCATGGTGGTAGGGGTAAGTCCTCTTGTCTGCGAGGAGATGGTTGTTGACGGATCGGAGATGGAAGAGGGAGAGGTGGAATTACTGGGTATACCTCTCGGAGGGGGGATGGGAATAGGCGACGCGGGCCTGGAGGTTCCCTCAGGAGCGAAGTAAGTTCTCCGCTCAGTAGCTGAAAGACCGAGGAGGAGGGGGCGGAGAAGGTGTGCAACAAGCTGAGGCTCAAGTCGGTTGATGGTGAAGGCGAATTGTGCATCATCCAAGATGGCAAGGATTTCGCGACGGAGGCTGACCACAGCCTCCGCCATGGGGGCATTGTGGATACTGAACACCCCCTTACGATAATGTGTTTCGTGCTCAGCGTGTACTTGACGAATGTGAGCATATCTGTGGAAGATACTGATGAGTCCTGAGAGAAACTGGTCGTTTCTAATGAATCCAGTTTCGGCGAGGAGCTCTGAGAGTCTGGGGGATTCGAGGACGACGGCATAGAAGGAGAGTTGGGCTTGGGTTGGGAGGCAATTGATACGGACTGTGGGAAAGGCAGGGATTAGGGGAAGGGTCTGTTCAACGGCCATCTGATTGAGCGGACAAGGAAGGAACTGGGGAATTCAACAGTTATGGGCAAGTTTATAAGCTTTGAGCAGAGGGGTGGAATTCCACAAATTCCGCTTGGGTTCCCAGGTGGCTTCTGATGGGCTGTACCCTTTCCACATCACGAGGTATTGTCTCCGACCTCTGATGCTGCAATGCTTGACTATTTTGTTGACTTCAAATTCCTCTTCTCCGCGGATTAGATTGGGAGGAGGGTTTAGGTAATTAGGTCTGTGTTCGGATGTTTCCTGATAGGACGATAGCAGGGAGGCATGGAAAATGTAGTGTATTTTCCATTGCGGAGGTAATTTCAACTGATAGGCCAATGGCGAGAGGACCTTCAGGATTTCAAATGGACCTTTCTGTGGAGATAGTTTTCGGGTGGGGTATCGCAAGGCAAGGTTCTTCGAAGACAGCCAAACGCAGTCTCCTACCTTCCAGGGAGTGAATTTCAAAGTTGTCCTTTCTAGGACGTGGCGGCGGGCAGTGTCGTGTGCAGCAAGTGCTTCGCTTCTGGCCGACTGAATTCGCTTGAGGCGGGTTTCGAGTGCTGGGAGGAAGGTCTTTCCAAGAGGGGGGTAGGAACGGGGTTCGTAACCCATCATAAGGGAGAATGGGGATTTCCGGGTGACGGAATGGGCGACAGAATTGTGGTGGAATTCGGCGAAGGTCAAGAGGTCGACCCACTTTGTGTGGTTTCTGTCACAGAAGAGTCATAAATAGGTTTCCAACTCTTGGTTTACCCGTTCAGTTTCTCTGTCAGTTTGCGGGTGGTAGGCGGTGGATAGGGCCACATCGTAGGAGAGCAACCTAGCGAGCTCTCACGCAAATGTGGAGGCAAATTGGGGGCCTCGATCGGAGATGACCTTGTCATGTAGGCCAAATCGTTTGAACACGTGGTTGAAAAAGAGTTTGGCAATTCCTTCCGCATCGATGGTGGAGGTACAAGGACAGAAAATTACCCCCTTCGTAAGGCCATGGTCGACCACGACCAAGACACTGTCAAAACCCTGGACGGGCGGCAATCCCGAGATTAAATTGGTGGAGACAATCTGGAACGGGCGAGTGGCAGTGGAGGCAATCGGCGCAAGGGGTGGTGCGGTGGGGTGGGTGTCGACCTTATTCCGCTGACAGTGGGCGCACCCAGACATGAACCGGCGGACGAACGTGGTGAGACCAGGCCACCAGTAGTCCTGTTCGAGGAGATTGATGGTGTGGAAATGTCCTGAGTGGCCCCCATCCGGGTTGTCATGAATAAGGCAAACAAGGTCAGTCCGCTGTCCTACAGGGATGTACAGCTGATTCCTGAAGTAAAGTTTTCCCTCGTCAAACTTCCAGTCATCGGGCGAAGCACGGGGAAAAAGGGAGGTTCCAAGGGAAATGGCCTTCATGGCGTCAATTACAAGGGGGTTGTTAGGGGTGGAGTCCGCAATCTTTTTGGCAATTGCAAGGACCAGGCCCCGGGTAAACACATCCGGGGGAAGGAGGGTAACCTCCACGTTATCGGTGCTGGTATCCACACAGTCTTTTCTGGAAAGGGCATCTGCAGGGCCCATCTGGGAACCAGGGACATGTATGAAGTGTAGGTCGAAATCCTGTAGGAACAGTTTCCAGCGAGCGTGTCGTTGGGATAACTTCCGTGGCTCGCGGAAATACGTCAGGTTCTTGTGGTCAGTTAGGATCGAGACAGGGTGGAGAGTCCCCATGAGATAATGGCGCCATTCTTCTAGTGCATGGATAACCGCTAGTAGTTCGCGGTCATAGATGTCATAATTCCGCTCCGCTTCGATGAAGCTGCGGGAAAGGTAGGCACAGGAGTGAAGGTCTCCGTTTGCATCCTTTTGCATAAGTACTCCGCCTGACGCGGTGAGGGAAGCATCAGTCATAACGAAGAAAGGTTGGGTGGTGTCAGGTAGAGCCAGGACTGGTTGGTGAGTGAACATCTCCTTGATCCTGTGGAAGGCTTGTATCCGGTCATCGGTCCATTCCCAAGGGGCACCTTTCTTAGTTAGGTCTAGGAGGGGTCGGGCGAGGTCAGAAAAGCTGGGGATGAATTTTCTATAGAAGTTGCAAAATCCTATGAATGACTGAACAGCTTTGACGTCCTTCGGGGGTTCCCACTGCTCGATGGCAGTTAGTTTGGTGGGGTCCATGCGGACTGAGTTCTTCCCCACTATCATACCAAGGTATTCGACTTTGGTTGTGTCAAATGTGCATTTGTCGAGTTTCAAAAATAATTGTTGCTCCTGGAAACGTTGGAGCACCTTCCTGGTGCGTTCCTTATGAAGCACTGGGTCTTCAGAGTGGATTAGGAGGTCATCCATATAGATAATCAGCCACCCTTCTGCGATAAAGTCTCCGAATACATGGTCCATAAACGCCTGGAACGTGGCTGGCGAGTTACATAGCCTGAAGAACATGACGGTGGGCTCAAAAAGTCCTAGTGGAGTGATGAAGGCTGCCTTCCAGCGGTCCTCTGGTTTAATCCGAATATTGTTATCCCCAACGCACATCCATTTTGGTGAAAATCGAAGATCCCTTGAGTTTATCGATGAGATCTCCTATCAGGGGGAGTGGATATGCGTTTTTGATGGTCTGGGAATTGAGATATCGATAATCCTGGCACGGTCGCAGCTTTCCATCCTTCTTTTGCATGAAGAAGAAGGGAGCGGCTTGCGGGGATTTCAATGGTTGGATTTTACCGCTTTTCAGGTTTTCTTTGACAAACTTTTTACAGGCCTCTAGTTCTTCGGGATTAAGGGGATAGTTTTTGGCGCGCTTCGGAGAGAAACTTTCGTTGGTGGTGATCGCATGATCGAAGGTTTGTACTGGGGGAAGGGTGGTGGTTTCTCTGTCCACAAAGATGTCGGCATACTCTTTGTATGCGTCTGGCAGTACCTTTTTTGCATGGTCTGCTTGTTGGGCTAGGGTGGTAGAGAGGGTCATTTTCCGGATAAGTGTCCGCTCTTCTACAAAACGTCGTTCATACAGCTTGGCTAGTTTGGTGTTGGGGTCTAGGCCAAGGTATCGGGTGAGGTATCGCTGTGCAAGCGCCTTGTGATTGTCAAGCTTCCGCTCGCAGGGCGTTTGAGGAAGGGATATGGTCCTGGAAGACCAGTCGATGGTGGGGTTAACTCTGGAGAGCCAGGTCATTCCCAGAATGATGTTCTACTCCTTTCCGCTGGCGAGGACAAGGAAGTCTCGTTCTTCTTCATAGTTTCCTACCCGAATGATTAGGGAGGTTTTGAAGAGGATACTTCCTTTGCGGTTGGTGGTTCCATCAGCGTTGATGGCATGGAGAGGAGTTTTGATACGTTTAAACAGGAATTTGTTCCTTCTGGCAAAGGCGTAATCGACGAAGTTTCCAGTGGCTCCACTATCGACGAGGGCAGTGGTCATTGCAACGTTTCCCCCTCCCACTGGAGATACAGAAATGGGAACTAGTATTGATCGATCTTCAGTGGATACGATTACAGAGGGGTACTGTGGAGAGGTTAGAGTCATTGCAGCTCGCCTCTCTGCTAAAAATCCAGGGTTTTCCTCAAAGCCACAGAGCATACATTCACGCTTGCAATCCTTTCTTCATCGACGTCCATCTGGGAGTTAGGAGTCTCTTCTTCTCCCTGGTAGTTGGGTTCAAAGCATGTCTTGAGCACTTGAAGGACTTCATCGTCCCCCTTCTTGTTTTCTTTCAAATTCCGGATATATCTCTCCAGCTGCGATTCAGTGGAGACAGCTCTCGTCTGCTCGCTTCTTCCTGATCCCAAAGCAGAAGATGAGCCTTTTAGTGACGGGCCTCAGTTTTTACACTCATGGGAAGGTCCTTCATTACCCTTCTGATGCTTTCGGGTAGAGCATCCTTTAGCATGGCAGATAAAGCATCGCCCTTCTTTCATATGGCGAGCTCTCTCGGTGGGGGTTAAGTTAATGGCATCGACATCCATTGCATTAGGGTCACGGTAATTGCAAGGTATGGAGTACTGGCCTCGCTGGTAATTGGAAATTTTAGCTAGCTGTTGGGTGGCCGACGAGGCATGGAAGATCCAGTCTTTGAGGGTGGTGGGTTCTGTTCTGCTCAGGATGATTTTCATGATCTCAGGATGGAGGCCTCTAGCAAAGAAGTCACAGAGGGTGGCTCCTTCCTTAATCTTTGCCTGTCCTGCCAGAAGGGAGAAGCGGGTTTGGTAGCGGGTAAAGGAGGACAAAGATGGTCCGTTTTTTGGCAGCATACACCAAGTCCGCAACTGTCTTCACGCTTCTGCTTTTTCGTCCTTGGTGGCAAAGGCAATTCTAAATTCCTCTATGAATTTCCTCCACTTCATCCAGGTGTCGGGGTTGTCAGCTCCTTTAGCATAATATCCTTCCACAAATGTCTTGCCTTGTCCCTCGGGCATCTTTGATAAGACTATTGCCACAAGGTCATAGTCAGAGTACTTGTCCTTCTTGGTGATGGCGAAGGTACTCATGGCAGAGATCCACCAATTGGTGTCGGAGATCTTGCCAGACAACTCCTTTGGTAAAGATTCTTTTCCCATATCTGCTTCTTCGTCGCTACTATCTTCAGTGTCAGAATAGTGGTCGGACCGATCACTGTCTTTCCTGGGGAGGTGTATGTCAGGGTTCCCAATGGGTACTAGACTCCTTGGGCTAGCAATGGCTAGAGGGGAGTCGGTAGGGTGAGCAAGGGCTGGTACCCTCTCTGGCAGGTTCTGAGTCAGGGCTGGTACCCGATCTCCTCAAACAGATGTCTGGGCTGATACCAGTACATGAGCAGTCGGAGTAGCAGACCCAGACGATGGGCTACCACTTCCAGCTATCCTTCTGCAGGCATGGTCTCGTTCGTACCGTTCATTTTATCTCCTGTCTTTTCCTCAATACAAAGCCGCTCTTCTCTGGGCTGGAACTGTTGTTCTAACTCTTGGTTGCGGAGTTCGTTCTGGTGGGAGGCAGTGGCAAGGGCAGCGGCTTGTCTCACTTCTTGATTGTCTACAGATGAGTCATCATCATCTGGACTGGGGACTCAGAACATGGTGGTGGAGAGTGGGGGTTGCTGCTATTGAATAGTAGGCGACATAGAGGGCAGCTTATTCTTTTGTTATGTATGGGCTTAACTGCAGGTCGTCGAGCTAGGTAACACTCGAGATGGGCGGTTGGCTTTACACAGAATAGCCGTGAGGGAATAATGGGATAAGGGATCGAGGTGGTGAATGATGGAGAAGACCTGCAGCAAGCGTGTTGATGATAAATCTGCTTGTGCGGAATTGAGAGACGCGGGTGATGGGCGAGGGAGTAAGTTACCTCTTGGAAGCCCCAAAGGTTTATGGTTCTAGGATGAGGAGCAAAGCAAGGAATGATGCTTTGCGGGCTTAGTGACGACTCACAGTAAACCAAGACTGCATAGAATAAGCTAGGGAATACAGCGGAGTCCCTAGCTATTTATCTAGTAATACAACCCTGAGCCCTGGGTTGAGGAATGGGGTGAAGGGGAAGGTCAAAGGGTTAAAAGGAAGCTTGCCATAAGGGCAAGCTGTGGAGTCCGTGGGTTTCCAGAAAGGGAAAGGTTTGGTGGGTTTCCTAAGGGGAAAGAGAGTCTGTGGGTTTCTGGAAAAGGAAGAAGGAAATCCACGGGTGTGGGAAAGAGATCTGTGGATTTAGATACAGAAATCCGCAGATCAGATAAGGAAATCCACGGGCATTTGGGATAGGAAGAAAGGGGTCTGGAACGGTCTAAGGGAGCTCTGGTGTGTTGACTACAGGTATATCAGGAAAGACTAGCCAGTCATCTTTGAAGTAGGTCACTGGGGTAAAGGAAAAAGGGGAAAATGATAGCCTCATCCGAGAGGTGGGGCGCTTGATTGTAACAACACAGATGTGGTTGACTTGTTCGACCTCATAGTGGCATGTGGTTCTTCAGCATCTTCATCGTAGCATTCCTTGAGGACTCTGAGGATTTCCTTTCTATCCTTTTGTCCACCCTCTAGATCAGCAATGTAGGCGTCCAGAGGGTCTGGGGAGGTGGTAGAGCTTGTCTGCACGGTGTGGAACGTTTCTGATTTCTTCAGGGTAGAAGTCGAGGAAGTGGAGGGGACTGGAGTGGACCTCTTCTGCTGCATGGGCCTATAGTTATGATGCCCTGGGTGGTTTTGGCTAATGCATCCTGGTTTGTGACAGATGTAGCAGAGTCAGTCCCGATTGTGGCGAGCTCGCTCAGGGCCGGTAAGGTTGATTCTGTCTACATCCATCGCGTTGGGATCGTGGTGGGCTGATTGAAATCCTCCTCGACGGAACTCTCAGAGGCATTCATGAGCCTGGGTGTGATTACTGGCAGCAGTCATCCATCCGTCTAGCATGGTGGGCTCTGTTCCATGAAGGATGTCTCTGACTAAGGTGTAGTGTAGACCCTGGCAGTAGGCATCATTGATCATGTTCTGATCAGTGATACCAGAGAGGCTGAGGAGGAGGTTGAATTGGGTTGTGTAGTCTTTGAGTGCCTCAGTGGATAATCCTTTCATGCGGAGGGTGCAGAGTTTTCTTCAGGTATCTGTTACGATCTGCTCTTTTCTCTCTCCTTTCGCCCTGTATTACCAAGCCTCGTGTCGACTCACCGAGAGGCTGTACTTTATTCTTAGTCATCTTCCTTATTGCTGACCAACCTCCCTCCATTGTTCTTACTCATCACTTGCTCGGTCAGCAACCCCTTCCCCCACCTTCCATGACCTTCCACAATGTTCTATCTTTCATTCTAGAAACATATATAAACCCGTCGTTTACTTTGTTGTATTTCCTAACTTTGACCTACTTGGCAATCCACCTCGTAGTCCCTCCGAACCCTAGGACCTCTATAAGTCGTCTGCACCACTTCTGAAGTGTGCAGCATCTATAAGTCAATCGTACCACTTCTGAAGTGTATGCTTTTGTCTTGCTTCGAACCAATGTTCAAGCAAGGATGAACCCTTGACCCTACGACTCTGAAACATCCCCACCCCCTTGGGGAACCCTTGACCTTGCATTTGACCAAGTTCTACGTTAGTATCTCGGTACAAACGTAACACTGACTATACATCCCGATGCAAACGTTGCACATGGATGAAGCCGTCCAATCACCCTCCTGCTGGAAAGTTGCAACCAAACCCTATTCCAGAAGGACCCTGGCAAGACATTGTTATGATGCACACGGTATCTCAGTGGCAAGCCAAAGAGATAGCTGTTGTTGGGACTTCACTGGACAACATAGATACGGAGTCTACAGTCCTAAGTCCAGAACTTGGCAAGCAGGTCTTGGGGTGACCTTTATATCACAGAAGAGTGAAGCTAAGTCTTGAGTTGTCAAAGACTGAGAGACTCTCTGGAGTGCCAGTAGATACGCATGGATTGCATAGAACTAGCTGGGGTTCCCAGCCAGTTCTACCAAGGTTTATATAGTGTACATGAGTGGCTGTACTCTAGCACGGACCACTGGCTTGTATCTGCTTGAAGAGGGAAGGATCTGACATGTCCCAAAGGGATATGTCAGAAGAAGAAGGGGTTCACTTCCGCATCCAGGCAGTTGAGTGAGAATAGACAAAAGAGGCATGCGTGCATGCCAGAAGAAGTAAATGTGCAGCAGCAATGAGGCTGCAAGGCACAGGAGACATAAATGGAAGTCTGAGGTTCCCATGGAGGCCGAGGGGCCACGGGAACCAGGGAAGGACAGAGGGTGACACTGTAATAGGCAGTGGCGCAGAAAGGGAAACAGAGGTAAGTAGGAACAAACAGAGAAACCTCACTGGTACTGAGGTAAGCGTCTAAGTAGTTGGCTAACCCTATGGTTAGGGGTTCACCTATGGTAATCATATGTTAGGTGTTGTACCAGTGATCGAAGGAGGAAAAAGGACTGGGGGACCGCTCTACCGTAACAGACATCTCTGTCAATTTCATTACTGACTTGCCAGAAAGTAATGGCTTCACTTCTTTCCTAGTCGTCGTTGATTGATTCTCCAAAGAAGTCGTATTTATTCCTACCATAAAAGAAATTACAAGCCTAGGAACGGCTAAACTCTATCAGGATCATGTATGGAAGACACATGGACTTCCGCAGTCCATCATATCCGATAGAGGACCACAATTCACTTCTCATGTAATGAGAGATCTCTCCAAGATGCTAGGGATAGAATTGCGTATGTCCACCGCATTCCATCCCCAGACAGACGGCCAAACAGAAAGAGTCAACCGAGATCTCCAACAATTTCTATGAACATTCTGTGCAGAGAAGCAAAATACATGGTCAGAATGGCTAGGAATGGTGCAATTCATCTATAATAAGTGACAACATTCTGCGATGAAGAAAGCCCTGTTCAAAATTACATGTTCATATTCACCACGCATGGGAATAGAACCCAAGAACATGCGTACCCTGGCCGCAGCAGCCTTCTCGGGAGATTTGAAGAAAACTCTCACTGATGCCAAAATGGCACTTGAGAATAGTTGAAAGAGGATGAAGGAGCTAATGGATCCTGAAGGAAAGGATGCTCCTATTTATGAGAAGGGAGATTGCATTTGGCTTTCAACTGAAAATCTGGATCTCAGGAAGACCAGACAGTCAAGTAAGCTCACAGAGCAATGGATTGGACCATATGAGGTCTTATCCATGAAAGGACCTAACGCGGTCAAATTGAAGCTCCCACGATCGATGAAGATTCACTCCACAGTAAATATCTCACAGGTCAAGCCATACAAGGGTCTGTTGTCTAATCAACCGGCATACAAACCCGGTCCCGTGATTATTACTGACGATGAGGAGGAATTCACCGTCGATTACATTGTGGACAGCCAATTGAAAGGTGCAAGGTTTGAATATCTTGTGCACTGGAAGGGTTGGTGTGATGAGGACAGGACTTGGGAACCTGAAAGCCACTTGTCGAACGCAAAAGATGTAGTTCGAGAGAGTTCCACATGAAGAACCCCAATGCACCGAGAAAGCGTTGGATGCTACAGGCCACCTTCGATTCTTTATTCAAGCCTTATGAGAATTTGACATCATCTGCTCCCACTTCTTTCGTTAATCGCCTGGAAGTCGATTTCTAGGAGGGGGGTAATGTTACAATTCTCATTTCACCAACGACACTTCATGTATCGCTGTCTACACTACATCTTCACCTTTGCACTAATATACCACTCACTACGCT
>JBBPSY010000366.1:0-14269 GCA_038093855.1 Rugiboletus extremiorientalis
TGTGCAACCCTGTGTGCAGCGCGACCAAATTCGAGGAAGGATATCTCGGTGATATGATGGTCTGATGCCTGGTCCTCGGCATACACAAACATCGGCAATGTCGGGTTGTTGTGCATATGAAAGCTAATGAGCTCATTGAAAAGTAGCGAGCAGTCCAGCGGCGGCAGCACTGGGACAGATAGCATGACTGGACACAATAGCGATAAGGGCGACCATCTTGCGCGGCTTTTCTATTGGCCGCGAAATGAAACCGATTGGGATGACTGCTATCAGTGCCACTTGCCAACTGGCAAGTTGTGACCGACATGAAACCTGTTGAACTCGCGAGTGCACATCCCAACCTTGCCCAAGGTCCCGTTCGGCAGCCATCTGTTTCGTTTCGTTTACTGTTTGTACACGGACGAGCGAGCAAGCCAACGAAAGGTGTCCAGGACTACACGTGCAGATCAGCGCATCAGATAGTGATCAATCGATCACTGCTCACGGCGTGCCATCAGACAGTTGTGATTAGCGCAAGCTCGCGTGCGACAGGTTTCAGCTCAGACAGGCACAAGCTGAATACGAGCCAGAGCCAGCTTCCGAGGGACGCAACAGCCAAGAGGTCAGCGAGCGCGTCGGCCTTCTCTCTGGTGCACACCATGTGGTATCCGTCGCGGAAACAGACATCGACGACGGCCGCTGTTCGACCGCGGGTGGGGGAGTCTACAACCAGAGATACGCTTGCTCGCGTCCTTTGCTGGCGGTGCCATCGCATGTCTTGCTGTTCAGCTTGCATTCGTCGGGCGAGGTTGCTACACATCCGGGGGACAGCCAGGAAGTGGTGGCGCAAGCGCGGACAAGGTCGATGCTTATGCTCCCTCACGGGTCGGTTCTAGGACAACCCGTCGCAACTACTCGCCTCCGTCTCCCACCAATGAGTTCCCCGAGCCGTTCCCCACCAAGTATGGTTTGCTCTCTTCACGCGCCCACTGTTACTGACATTGTTGCTTTCGTTCTCGTGTGATGCAACAGTGATGTTGGATATCCAGGAGGAACCCCGACTGGTGCTGAACCGGGAATCATGGCTACCGCGCCTAGCCAACCTGTCCGGATGCGGACGGGAGCTGCCCGGCTTGCTGCACCTGCATACCCTCCTCCCACATCCACACCGCACGTCCAAGTCCTCGACACCTCGCAACCGTCCCTTCAATATCTTTCGCTCCTGGGGCAACCTGTCTCCTTGGTACAGTGTTCCACACGGCACATTTGGAATCGACAAAGGTACAGAGCCCCCTGCGGAATGTGACATCAAAGGCGTGCACATCTTGCAGACACAGGGCACGGTACCCTACTGCATGGAGTACGTGCGGCCTTCATTATTGCTATTGCAGGAGGTTGGTTGGCTGACGGATGTGAATTTTGTAACTAGTTTCGGGGGACCGGCGTCGTTGGCGCAAAGATTTCATGAGAATGCTGCGGGGTAGCATGCAGCTGGGAGATTACCGTTCTTGAACGGTTGGTGAGTTTTGACGCATTTGTGTTTTTCAAGTAAAATTGGTGACATGCCACGAACAGGTCGTACAAGCTTGGCGAAGAAGGTTGTGTCCTCCGTTGCTTTGTGTGTTCATAGCCTGACCTTGCATCCTTTCTCGAACGTGTGTGGATCGCTTGGGATCTCCCCTGCGAACACCCTTGCCATGGATGATGTAATTGTGTCCCCTTCGCGACGTGGGACACGTACGCACAGTCTTGACACCGTTCGCGAGGCAACAGTTATGTGAGCATCTCTCTTACGTGTGGTCTTCGTATCACGCGCCATATTTTCTTCTTATCATCAGTAACATCTTGAATTCCTTTGTCATGTTGTTTTCATTCATCCCTCTTATGCGGTCTGAACTGACAATTGTTTGCAGATGACTTGGGAGTCTCGATGAGACTGAAACATGGGTTCTTGTTGTAGGTGCTGGACATTCGTGCCAACTTTACCCAAAGGATTTTACTGCACATAGCAGGTCGCCCGTGTTTAGGACTGAATCCCAGTGAGTAGCTTCCCCATCCTGATCGAGAAAGCATTGCCACTATTGTCATCTTGTCTTTGTAACCACTAACCGAATGGAATCGCCTACGGGATACTGTGTGCAATAGAGATCGTATGCATGCTTCTGCAGTCAACTTTGCGTTGGGTTTCTTCGGTTGGCCTCTGGACCGAAAATACGAACAAGTGATTACGATCGATCGAGGTATCCGGTGTAGGTTTCATGGATTAGTTTTCTTTGTTGAGGGCATGTCTTTTGACCATTCTTTTGTGCCTAGTTCAACAACACTCTCGCTCCTTATGGTACCTGTCCTAACGCAGGTGCTCACAATAAGGCTGACCGCTCCCTGATCTACATGGAACTATGGACCAACATTTGCCTGAAGGAGGCGCATGAACGATTGCAAGCTGATCTACAGCCTACCGAAGGCGGAGAGGGATTCAGATTGCGGATTGGGGATGTCTACAGGATGCAGCAGATGTGTGCATATGAGGTAGCGTAGCATGATCCCCGCTCCGCAGTATCGCGCCAGCTAACGAGTGATTTCCAGACTGTTGCGCTTGGCTATTCCAAATTTTGCGAGCTGTTCACGGAAGAAGAATGGGAAGGGTTCAATTACGCGTCAGTACTACTTCTTTCCTGACAGGCGTGCTCTATGTGCCGTGTCATACAGCCTCGACCTGACTCTCTGGTATGATTCTGGCTTTGGTTTCCCTGTCGCCTGTGTGCAGGGCGTAGGACACATCCAAAAACTTATCTCCCGACTCACCCACGCACCCATCGAGACGCACAACTCAAGCACCAACGCAACCCTACATGCCGACGATCGCAACTGGCCATTGGACGACGTCCTGTACGTCGACGCAACACACGAAGTCGTCGTCGTGATAATAATAATAAAAAACGGTCCTCACGACGTTGAACCTGACGACGCTGGCTGCGTCGGGTCCTCTTCCTGCGTACCACATTCCCCCGAACCGCTCCTTTAGAGTGGCAGATCTCGGGCTGTTTTCGATCAATGTCCAGTTTCAGCGTGTCCCCGTCCCCTCTTCGGTCGTGTACGTGTTGACTTTGGTCGCTTTGGGGTGCATCTAGTCCTCTCCTGCCCTGCGTCCTCCGATGCGCCGTCGCACATCCGTATCGTGGTCAACGATGGGCCGGTCCCGTTGACAGGCATCCGCGGGCGCCCAAACTCACCGTCCGGGCTATGCCCGCTGGAGACTGTTTATCGAGGCACAAAAGACGACGATCGAGGAGGTTGATCGGCGATGGGGATGTTTCGGCGAATGGGAGGTGCCTGCGGGAAGTGTGTGGGAGACTCGACTGGGGGATCGTATCCGAGCAAGGACTGAGTGAGGCGGGGTATATTGCGACGCCGATTGAGCCGTGCCCATATTTTCTTGTACCGTGCTTTACAGAATTGGATCAGCTTTCCCCCTATTGTACACTACGATAAAGGGGCGCGACCTCGCCGAGATGTCGATCAGCGGATGCGTTGGCCCGGCGGATAGAAAATTACTCTGCAACATTTTTGAAGCAAACACCTCTGTCGTGATCCTGCCACGCGCGTTGTATTCACGAGACAACCTGAGCACGTCCCAAGTGTCTGTCTAATAACTGCGTGCCAAGGAACAAAAAAGTGATGACAGAACTTACCACGATGCAGAGAGCTTATGTCGATGCCGCATGCTCCCCGTCGACATCCATCACCTCATTGTCATCGCGAACTGTTCAACAGGCCTCCCGACGAATTAATCGACTAAATTTACATCCACACCTGACAGATCCACCCACTGCTGACCAGTGACCAGACAGAGACATAGACATATAGCATGTGATCCAGCTCAGTGGACGTGTACCACGAGTTTGCGTGGAGACTTGGGTGGACTTGGCGAAATTGCTCATTCTCACTCGGTTGCTCACTGTAACCTCACGCACACGGCCAGCTGGCATGGTGAATTAGCGCGGGTGAATTCGGGCTAGTTCCAAAACACTAGCACTGCCGGTCTTGCCCGTGCTACAGATATCTGAAACACGTCGATCAGCGAAAACATATGTACACACCACCGACTCGTCTTACAGGGTAAAGTTCCCCGATGGTCGCTTCCCAGGGTACACTATAATAAGGGGTCCCGCGGTCATGCACATACCTGCGTATACCCCCACGAGTCATGGCCGGATTATCTGCCTCGACCTGGGGAGACCCGGCTGCCACCAAGCGCGTCCTCTTGATTCACGGCATCACAGGTTCTTCCCAAACCTGGTATCGCATGGGCTCAGAGTTTGCGTCTCGAGGCAAGTCCCTCATCCAAACCAGCCTCCTGAATGCCCCGTGATCATGTTATCCAACACAGGCTATTTCGTCACGGCCCCCGATTTGCTCGGGCATGGTAATGCCAGACGTGGTTCGGATTATACCATCGCCGCATTGGCAGAAGAGCTCCGCCCCCTCTTCGCAACGAGTGAAGGCAACGACGACGCGTATCGCATCGTCATTGGGCACTCGCTCGGGGGCCTCGTCGCCTCTGCCCTGTTGCCCCTCCTCAAGTCCAGCCGACCAGTCCAGGTCGTCCTCGTCGATCCGCCTTTCGAACAGACCCCCGAAAGCGTTGCCCGCCACCGACAGCTCTTCAGAGACTTACTCATGAACCCAAAGACGCCCGAGGCTATTCTCGGTGAATTCCCCTCCTGGTCGAAGGAGGACGCGACGCTTAGATATGTGAGCACGCGGATGTGCGATGTCGCCGCGGTGGAAGCCATCATGGACGTAGGTTCTCTTTGTATTCCTGATGTGGTTGATACCTCCGACTGACGGGGCACGGTGCATGACAGCAAAACGTCCCTTGGTCGTTTTCACAACTGTTAGCGACAGCGCCGGATAATGTCAAGCTGACCGTGCTGGCTGCCGACCCGTCCAAAGCGCCCTGTGTGAGAGAGGAAGATTTGAAGGAATACTCCCATGTGATTGCAAAGACGGTTTGGGGCGCCTCTCACTTGATTCCGCTCGAGTTTCCAGAGGTGGTCGTTGAGGCGGCCCTTGGGGGTGCCGAGTCGTAGGATTAGTGGCGTGGTTGTCGAGATTGGTGTCCCGAATGTGTGCCGAGGGTATCCGATGTACAGAGTTTTTTATGACTGAAAAAATGGTATGAGACGACACTGTGGCTAGTGAACACAATGGTTATCAGCGTGTGATCCACTGATCATCGATTTTTAATTGCCAGAACAACTGAAATCACAATCACGAGTATTCAGTGTATTCTGAGCGCGATATTCCCCAGTCATGTACAAATTCACTGATCGCCCTAGGTCATATTTATCACTGAAAATACGTGCATTAGAAGCTCTGAATCTATCCCTTGAAAACGTACACTGCGTCCTATCTAGTCCAACCCTTTGTGCACTCCCATGACACGATGGTTCAACAAAGACTACAAATGGCACTAATCTGACTCTGAATCACACTCACTGTCCGATTCGCGCTGTCCCTTGTCTGGAACAAAGCTTGTCCTGGCCATGCTAACAGACCGATCTATGATTCCCCAGTGTTTTCGTATCTCCACCCTTCCAATACCAGCTTTGATGCTCTGCACATCAGTATGTTAAAACTAGAACATGTGTAAGGCTCTCAACACTGTGGTGAAATGGGATCATATCATTATGTACCTAGAACACGCATAAGGCTATTGTAATAACAGATAAGTGTGTGTTCAGTAGTATGAGCAAAGATGTCAAACATACCTCTCAACACTGTGGTGAAACGGGATGAGAGGCAAGTTCGTTCACAGAACGTTTAAATGGCATGTTGGTATTCCAACATGCGGAACATAGAATAAAATGGAATATGATGAGACTCGTTGTGATTTAACACAGTAATGACATGTGTGGAGAGTTGCGAAAAGACTGTAGTCTCAATTGCAGCATCCTTCCCGTTCGTCTTTGCAGGCTTGATCAACGTGAGAAGCAGCATGGTGTCCCTCAGGTCTTCCACAGGGCTTCTGGACCTAGCTTGCACATGGGAATGTGCTCCAGTTGGCCATAACAAATATCCACCTGTGCATCTTGCAAGTGTTGATTCACAGCCTCATATTCATCAGCAAACATGCAAACAGTCTAAATGATCTTATTGGCACTTATGAATCTTATTTCAGAGTATTTTCTTAACATAGACTTATTATCTGATTTAAGACTTTTAAGGTCCTTTCAGAGATTTCAGATTTTCAGATCACCTCTCTGAAAGCTCTGAAAAGCTCTGAAAGGACCTTAAAAGTCTTAAATCAGATAATAAGTCTATGTTAAGAAAATACTCTGAAATAAGATTCATAAGTGCCAATAAGATCATTTAGACTGTTTGCATGTTTGCTGATGTTGTACAGTAGACTACCTCATACTGCATACCATTGGAAGCAGGAAAAGGTAATGCATTATGAGGGGTATGCAGTAGCAGACATGTCACACATTGTGACATTTGTGACACCAATGATTATCTATGGTAGCTAAGTGCTAGGCTTGGAGGATTGGTGACTACAGGGAGTAAAGAAACTATCTAAAGTGGTCTGCTGGGCATGGTTAAGCTCTTTCCAATGAAGGAAAACATGAAAACAACAAAGGTGGGTCAATAAGCCAGCTGCAAGGTCTGAATTTGCATCACCATGCTGCAAGCAAGCCTTTGTCATGTGAAGATTAAGGCAATTTATATCAGGTGCGACAACTAGTAGCGAGATGACTCAGTCGTCGTTTGCAAGGACAATGGACTATTGTATTTACCTAGTAGCGAGATGACTATGTACTTGATCAGTATTGTATCGTAGTTGTTAAGACTCGGAAGCTCACCTCAGTTGTTGTTTGCAAGGACAACGGACTGAGGTGTTACACAAGTAACAGCAGGACTATATACTGGCTGGTATATGTACTTTGGCAAAGAGGAAAGTAAAATGGGGTAAGCCCTACAATGAAGGGCTGAGACGGAGGAATGGAGACCGCAGGGTGGTATGGTGTGTTGCCCGCTCGTGTAGCTATCATGTTGTATGTACGGGGAATGCAAAAGAGAAGGGCCTAGTAATAGCAATGGTGGCATCCAGTATTGGCGGCAGCAGCGTGCATGCTTGCTGGAATCCAACACTCCCCCTCAAGCTGTGTGCAGCCCGAGCGCTGCAGCGAAGTGCTTGACTTTCGGAGAGGGGAGAGCCTTCGTGAGCACGTCTGCTACCATCTCACCAGTGGGGCAGAAGATTAGGTGAATCTTCCCATTGTCGATGATCCAGCAGATAAAATGGAAATGCATGTCGATGACCCAGCGGATAAAATGGAAATGCACGTTGTAGGAGCGTTTCCTTCCCTACGTTCGCAACCAGCCACACCGCTGGTCATCACCCTCTAGATTGCATCCGAAGCATATCCGTGTCCATCCGAGCAAGTCCGAAGCGATCCGGTTTAATCCGTACGTGTTTCCATTCTATTTGTCCATCCGAAGTTGTCCGGAACTACCGGATAAACCGTAATTATCTTTCCATTGTTCCTGAACCTTACATCTTTTGTCGTTTAACCTTCCTTCCCTCTTTCGGACATACCATACGGTAGAAAACTTTAATCTTCGCTTCGCTTCTCTCATAGTTTTCTTTTAATTTATCTCGATAAAGACTCTTGTAGATGTTCGGACTATAAAGCCTTGTAGTCGAGAAAAGTAGAAAAAAAAAAGAAGGGGGTCGCATCTATTCGCAATCGGTCGTCGTCATTCGTCATTCGTCGTCTTAATCCGGTCGTCGTCGTTGACCAGTTCGCTCTCATCCGTCCTCGGATATCGAAAAACCGTCCGTTTGTTACTTTCGGATTCTGGATTCTTATCCGGAATTGTTCCTAAAGTCTCAGGTTCGTCGCTGCCTCTTCCGTGACACTAATCACCTTGTACAAGAACCCCTGGGACGAGCATAACTCGCTCTCCCTTCTTCTCTTCCCATCCCCTTACCTTTTTTTTTAAGTTTTACAACGTCGATGTGCTTGGTGCGCGTGTGATATTGGTGGTCTTTCGCAAGAGCGATTGCAGACTGGTTGTCTGAGAAAACAGTGGTCGGGTCTTGGATGGGGGCGAAAGTATCAGCGATAAGTGTTCGGAGCCACAGCGCCTCCTTTGCAGCGTGGGTCATGCCAACATACTCGCTTTCAGTGGTGGACAAGGAGACGATCTCTTGATGCTTGGAGCTCCAGGACATGGCGCTGCCGTTAATAAGGAAGGCGTAGCCGGAAACAGCACAGTGATCTTCAGTGATGCTACCGTCCATGTCTGTATAGCCTGCCAGCGAATTTTCTCCCCCTCCATATGTCAGCCAGAGACACTTTGAGCCAAGGAGGTACCTGTAAACCCTTTTCACTGCGTCCCAGTGAGCCTGCCCGTAGTTGCTAGAGAAGTGCGAGACTTGGGACACGGCGTACAATATATCCAGTCATGTGCCTAGTGCTGCATACATAAGAGAGCCAACGGCTTCCTGGTACGGAGTGTGCTGCATGGCGGCATATTCAGCAGCAGTGGCGGGGACCTGGTTGGTACTCAGCTTCGTGCTGGGCTCCATAGGGGTAGAGATGGGCTTCAATTCATTGAAATTGAAGCGGCGGAGGATTGATTCGATGTAGCTTTGTTGCGAGAGGGTGAGGGTGCGGTCCTCCCAGTTTCTGATTACCTCGATCCCTAGTAGCCAATGTAGCTCCCCAAGGTCTGTAATTTCTACAAAACGGGTGAGCTGGGACTTGAGCGTCTTGATCAGTGTGAGCATGGTGGCAGCAATCGTGCAGTCATCAACGTGCATGACTATGATAGTCAGATCACCTTTCGCCTGTTTGACGAATACGGCTTGATTGACTTCGCATTGCCTGAATCCGAGCTTGGTTACCAAAATTTTCACCAGCTTTTGGTACCAGCGGCGGCCACTTTGTTTCAGACCATATAGAGTTTTCAATAGGCAGCATACGCAGCGAGGGTGCATGGGGTCGGTGTAACCCAGCAGCTGATGCATGTAGATGCGCTCGTTGTCGGTCAGTTTGCCATTTAGGTATGCACCCTTGATATCTATTTGATGTAGTTCGAGGTCATGCTGTGTGGCAAGGGCGAGAACAGTGCGGATGGAGGCCAGTTTGGCGACAGGGGCGTATGTGTCGAAGTAGTTGATGCCTGGTACCTGTGAGAATCCCTGGGCGATGAGGCGTGCCTTGTAGTGTACGATGTTGCCAGTGGCGTCCTTCTTGGCCCTAAATACCCACTTGGATCCTACGACGTTCACACCAGCTGGGGGGTCAACGAGTTTCCAAGTATCCACTTTGTTGAGAGTATCGAGCTCTTTGTGGATGCCTTGCTCCCATCTGAGCCAGTCGGGGCACCACTTCGCCTCAGCAAGCGTGGTGGGTTCAAGTGCTTCGGCCTCGGCTATAGCGTTGTTAACGAGCATGGTAAGCTCTTGTTCATCGTAGTTGTCACATACTGAGAGGATTTGTTCGGCTAGTCCCTCCCCCTTGAGGGTGGTTGGCTCGGGATTGGGCAGTGACTGGGCTGGCTCCTCGATGATGGTGTTTGGGGCTTGGACACTGCAAGGGAGTGCCAATGAGGTGGCTTTGTTATTGATGATGTCGAGGATCTGCTGGCTGGGCTTGTGGATCCACTGGGCGCGTGGTTCAGGGTGGATGTCGAGTGGCAGTACATCAATGGACTTGAGTGGCAGCGAGGCGAATGGCGATGGCAGTGATGTGAGCAGCAATAGTGGGGTGGCAGGTCGAGTGGCGTGCGATGGTGGCGTGGGAGGCTGTTTGATGGGGGGTGGTGTGCTCACACTCATGCTTGCAGCGCCCGAGGCACTGGGAATGTTACGACGCACACGGTATCTCAGTGGCAAGCCAAAGAGATAGCTGTCGTCAGGACTTCACGAGACAACGTAGATGCGGAAGCCTACAGTCCTAAGTCCAGAACTCTTGCAAGCAGGTCTTAGGGCGACCTTTAGACCACAGAGAGTAAGCGGAGTCTTGAGGTTGTCGAAGACGGAGCGGTCTCTCTGGATGCCAGTAGATACGCGTAGATTGCGTAGAACTAGCTGGGGTTTCCAGCCGGTTCCACCAGGGTTTATATAGTGTACACAAGTGGCAGTACACTAGCACAGACCAAGGACGTGTATCTGCTGGAAGAGGAAAGGATCCAGCGTATCCTAGAGGGATGCGCTGGAAAGAGAAAGGGAGCACTTCCTCAATGGTGAGGTTGAGTGCGAACTGACAAAGGGGGCATGCAAGCATGCCAGACGAAATGGGTGCGCAGCAGCAATGAGGCTGGCATGCGCTAGAGACATAAATGGAAGTCCGAGGTTCCCGCGGAGCCACGGAGCCGAGGGGAACCAAGGAAGGACAAAGGGCGACACTGCACTGGGCAGTGGCGCAGAAAGGGAAGCATAAGTAAACAGAGGTAAAGAAACGTAAACCTCACTGGTACTGAGGTAAGCGATAAGGGGGTAGCTAACCCCTGGGTTAGGGGTTCGCTAGGGGTAATCGTAGTGTTAAGTAAGGTCAGGTATTGTACCAGTGAGTAAGGAAAGAAGAAAATGGGCTGGGGGACCGCTCTACCGTAACAGGGAACTTGTGCCAAGGTGGCGTCGCCAAAAAAGGTAGGTGGTTCCTCCCCCTCAACAGGACTTGGCGCTGAGTCATAATAGACGTTGTGCTCAATCATCATGGACTGTTTTGCAGGCCAGTACACATGGCACACATTCTTGGTGCAATCGTTGATCCCCATCCATTGTCCGGTGTCAACACGCCCTCCCAGCTTCGAGCCATGGGTGGTTCGAACGAACATGGCTGATCCCCACTCGCATAGGCAGCTCAGATCTGGCACTGATCCCATTGCCACCTCATACGGCGATTTGCCGTTGAGCGCTTTGGTAGGCATCCTGTTCTTTAGCCATACAGCGTGTTGCACAGCCTCTCCCCACAGGTACTTCGGCAGGCTGCTTGCATGAAGCATTGCACGGACTTTTTCTAGGATAGTCCAGTTTAAGCGCTCTGCCACACCATTGTGTTGAGGGGTGTCGTGCGCTGTGAAATGCTGCATGGTGCCTTGTTGTTGGAGGTAAAGTACAAATTCTTTCCCTTGATATTCTCCCCCTCGATCTGAGTGGAGGAGCTTGACTTTAGCAGCTAACTGGCAGTCTAGCCAGGCCTCGAATCCCCTGTATGTGCTGAAGGTCTCACTCTTCTGGCACAATAGGTGCATGTGGGTGAGTCTCGTCTTGTCATCTGTGAAAGTGACATAGTAGTGTTTCCCGCCGATTGTTGCTATGGGTGACAGTCCCAAAACATCAGAATAGACAAGGTCGCCAACTGACTCGGCCTGCGGACCCCTGCACACTTTCGCTATAGGCTTGCATGTCACTTTCCCATAGACGCACGATTCGCAGAATGTGTCCAGTTCGCTCAGGTCGAATTCAAGCCCACTAACCAGCCTGGTTTCAGCAAGGTGGCGAGCTATGGATGGTGCCACATGACCCAATCGCCGGTGGAACTCCATCACAGTAATCCTTTCAGTCGCAGCCATCGCTTGCTCGTTTTCATGAATGACTCTGTACAGGCCCTTGGCTGACCTCAGGATACGACCTATCGTTTCTCCATCAGCATCACGGATTGTGCAGTATCCGTTCTCGAAAGTCATTGATAGGCCCATCTGGTCCAAACATCCTATGGATATGAGCGTGTACCCGACTTTTGGTGAGTACAGGACCTCTGTCAGGCGCAGCGCTGACACTTCTACTCCATTGGGTATTTTGACGATTAGGTCCCTGACCCCGGTCGCTTGGAAAGTTTGTTTATTCGCGGCAGTGAAGGACTTGGGAGGGATATCAAGTAGGTTGATCATCCAATCCTGGTCAGGACTGATGTGGCGGGTCGTCCCCGAATCGTACAGTTTGACGTGCTGTGTTTCTGCTGAATGATTGCTAACTCCCATTGCAGCATCCTCTAGGTTGTCTGCCTCGGGGTGTGAGGTGCCAGCGCACTCACTCAATGGTTCGTCATCAACAGTGCTCTCTCGAAGCTCTCCCTCATCCCATCCGCAACCCCATGGGCTGTCGTCGCCCATGACTGAAAACCAGTCATCATTGCTGTCATCAAGAGCGCTCTGCCTCTGGTAAGGCACTTCCTCCTCATCGTCGTCCAATTCAATTGACAGCAGATCCGGTATAGAGTCTTCATTGTCACTGATGACTCCAAAAACACCCTTGGAATCTGTGTCGTCTTCAACGACATTCGCGGTATCACCCTTGGGAGTCGCTTTCTTTGCGTCCTGATCGCAATTTGCTGCTAAGTGCTTGTCTGACCCGCAGGTCCAACACAAGCATTTTGGCTGGTCACCTTGAGGAGAGTGTCTGCCCCTTCCCTGTCCCTTTCCTCGGATTGGTGTTGTCACAGCCATCACCTTGTCGCGATCTTTAGCGTCAGCCTTGCCACCACTATGCTTAACCTTTTGCCTTTCAGCTTCCTCAGTGATCAGCATGATCAAGGTGTCAGGCTTGATTGTCTTGGTTGTAGTGAATAGCCAGGTGGTAGCAAGCTGGCTTGACGCAAAATTCGCGAGCAACGTCAGGAGGGATTTGATGATAGTTGATCGGTAATCCTGCTCATTGATCTCAACACCAACGGACACTAACTCCTCATGCTTTGTTCACAGTCCATCTAAGAACTGTCAAACATCATTCCCTTTGACCATTTTGGAGTCAAGGAATTGGGTGCGTAGGTCTGTTTGCATGTACATTCCTTTCTCCGTATATTCGCGTACAATCTCCATCCACATGGCTTTGACAGATGTCAGTTTCCGAACCTTCAGCACAGTGGAGTCGGGAAGTCGTTGGGTAAGCAGATGCTTCAAAACGCCTTCGTCCTTGTGCCACTTATTCGCCTCTTCTGTTTGCTGTTGGCTCATAGGGGTAGTGGATGGCGGTTGGGGGGAAGTTCCATCAAAATGGCCCCACAAGTCCTTTGCCTCAACAGCGACTTGGAAACGGAAAGCGAATATCGCCCAGTTTGTGCTCTTCACATCTAGTTTGGGCACATTGTTGGGGAGGGTGTTGGTAGTGGTGAGTGGAACAGCGGTCGACATTGGGTGATCAGCAGAGGTAGGTTTCGGTTTCTTTAAAGCAAAGCAGCAGGGCTCATAACCTGTGAAGATTAAGGCGATTTATATTGGGTGCAACAACTAGTAGCAAGATGACTCAGTCATCGTTTGCAAGGACAACAGACTATTGTATTTACCTAGTAGCGAGATGACTATGTACTTGATCAGTATTGTATCGTAGTTGTTAAGACTTGGAAGCTCACCTCAGTTGTCGTTTGCAAGGACAATGGACTGAGGTGTTACACAAGTAACGGCAGGACTATATACTGGCTGGTATATGTACTTTGGCAAAGAGGAAAGTAAAATGGGGTAAGCCCTACAATGAAGGGCTGAGATGGAGGAATGGAGACCACGGGGTGGTGTGGTGTGTTGCCTGCTCACGTAGCTATCATGTTGTATGTACAGGGAATGCAAAAGAGAAGGGCCTAGCAATAGCAATGGTGGCGTCTGGTATCGGCAGCGGCAGTGTGCATGCTTGCCAGAATCCAACATGTCATTGAGTATACAGTATATCACAATGCACACCCTGGGTAGTAAGTTTTGATTTTTGATGATACATTGATTATAATCTAATCAGGTTGTACCAAACAGTTATGGCACAAAAGGGGCTGCCATCATTGAAAGTACCCTAATTCAAACTAGGTGTTGGGGGGACCCGGCTTGTGCCTTTGGCACAACATGTAAAGTGAATAAAATTCTGGGTGATTGTATATACATAAGGTTTAAAATAGTGGAAAGTAGAGCAATATTTTGAGTAAAAGAGTTTTATGTGCATAATTGTATTTGATATGGAGTAAGTATTGTATTTGTTGGTAAATATTCACTTTAGTATCTTGAATACAGTAGCTCTACTTGCATTTAACTCTGAGTAATGATGTTAATAGTGAATCATCAAAAGGTGGTATTTGTTAGCAAATATAATGAATTTTGTATCTACAACAAAGTGATAGTTCTTGATGTGCTGACCAGACTTGGTTTACTGTATCTTGCTGGCAGATGCCACTGGTACACTGGACCAATCAATTGTACTGTAATAATGCAAGGCAGGCAGACCTATCTTATAGTATAAGACCAAGATCACCAGTTGGATTTATTACACACATACAGTATGCTATTGACAATTATT
>JBBPSY010000367.1:0-14221 GCA_038093855.1 Rugiboletus extremiorientalis
CAACTTTTTGCAATGCATGTACCCACAAATGCTTAACACAGGGCTGCAGGGGGAAGGCTCAATTGCAATCACTCAAAGTAGCAGCCTTTGTGTAGTATGTAACTTGAGTGTCCTTGATAGTCCCCCCCAAGTAAGGCTCAGCCATTTATTTGGTTGAGCTTGCTGTAGTGGGCAAGCTAAATCGTGTTCTGCACTCAAGTGGCTATGCTGCCACGGCTGAGTTTGAAAGAATAAAAGATGTGTGGTCTGCGCTTGAGTGGCTGTGCAGCCACAGCTGAGTTTGAAAATAAATAAAAATTTATTTCTGTGCTCATGCCTGCAGGAGTCTGAAAAGCCACATGGTTTTTTAAGGTTAGTAACGGCTATGGATGTTGGTGATGCAGGCAAAATATGTGTCAGATCACACATTTTCACACCACATCTCCCTTAATTTTTTAGATCTATGGATCACATTCTACCAACTAGAGATAGGTGAGTTCTTGGATGACCTGGATAGGTATCTGTCTGAACTTCACTCTTCCTCTGATGCTGTCCCCACTGTTCCAAACTCGCCATCTCCTGCCACCCATACCCCCATCTTTGCCTCCTCAGAACCTCTCACTCAGGCAGAGGCCAATATCATGGAACTACATAGCTGAAATCTGTTGGGACGGAGGGACCCAATACCAGTGGTATGCCCTCTCCCCCTCACACCTGTTACATGTTGGCTTAACTGTGGGTCATTGAGTGAGAGCACACTCTTGACGGGCAGTTAGCACCAAGAGAATTAGCTGCAAAGGAATGAGGGGGTAAGGGGATCAGGTGGCAAATGGCAAAGAGAACTGGCTGCAAGTGCAACCTCTGAACAGGTCTCACTTGGGCAGCACAGGAGGATGCGGGTGATGGGCAAGGGAACAGGTTACCCCTTGGTAATCCCAAAATATATGACTGAGGAGCAAAGTGGAGGGATGAGGCTTTGCGAGCTCAAGACAACATCCACACAGTTAGACCAAGACTGCATAGAATAAGCTAAGGAATACAGTGGAGTCCCTAGCTATTTATCTAGTAATACAACCCTAAGCCCTGGGTAGAGGAATGGGGCGAAGGGGAAGGTTAAAGGGTTAAAAGGAAGCTTGCCACTTTGAGTGAGCTGCGGAGTCCACGAGTTTCCAGAAAGGGGAGTCCACAGGTTTCCAGAGAGGGAAGTGGCTGTGGAGTCTGTTGGTTTCCAGAAAGGGAAATCTGTGGGTAAGGGAAAGAAATCCATGGGGTCTGTGGGTTTCCAGAAAGGGAACTCTGCAAGTAAGGAAAAAGAAATCCACAGATAAGGAAAAGAAACCCATGGGTTTCCTAGAAGAGAAAGAAGAGGTCTGGAATGACCTAGGGGAGTTCTGGCATGCTAACTACAGTTACATCTGGGAAGACTAACCAGTCATCTTCGAAGTAAGTCATGGGAGTGAAGAAAAAGGGAGAAAAAGATAGCCTCATTGACGAGGCGGGCTGCCCAACTGTAACACACCTGCGCTACCACAAAGCTTGCTTTGAGTGCCACAAGTTGGGGCACATTCACGTCAACTGTGGGGTATACCAATGCCCCACCTGTCATTGATGGAGTCCCAGTCACATCCAGTCTGTCTGCCCTCTCCACCGTCCTCCACCCCAACAACAATCCTCATTGTCATCATCCCTCTCCTGCTCCACTCAACACCCTTCCAACCCTTGCTCCTCTTGCATCTCTTCTGGGGGTCACCCACCATGATGCACCTCTCATCCAGTCACCTCCCCCACCCCAGGTCCCCATAGATGGAACACTTGCCCCATCACCCCCCTGAAGCTGCAGGTGAGGACTACGACAACATCATAGATGAGGTCGGTTGGGGAAATATTACAGGTTCTCCTGGGGCCTCCTACAGTGTGTTCTAGTATAAATTTCCTCATCAGTGACTCAACCATACAATGGGGGTATTGTTATGATTCATTTATTTCTCTCTTTACTCGCATTCTTCTTACTCTCTGTGTACTATTACATCCTGTGTTGACTCTTGCTAGGGCAAGTTCCACCACATTCTATCGCCTTCTAGGACATTCTATATTTCATTTCCCGTAATATATATAAATCCATTGTCTACCTCACTGTAACTTTCTAACTTTGACCTACTTGGTAATCCACCAAGTATCCCTTTGAACCCCTTGGACTTCTATAAGTCAATTGTACCACTTCTGAAGTGTATGAATGTTACCATTTCTCTTTTCCTTTTCCTTTCGTCTTTATCTTGTACTACAAAGCCTCATGTCGACTCTGTTATGATTCTCGTTTCGCCAACGACACTTCATGCATCAATGTCTACACTACATCTTCACTTTTATGCTAATATGCTACTCATCACGCATACACATACCAATATGACCCACGTCAACGATCAATAATGCCCTTATGACCCATGTCAACGATCAATAATGCTGTTACGACGCACACAGTATCTCAGTGGCAGGCCAAAGAGATAGCTGTCGTCAGGACTTCACTGGACAATGTAGATGCGGAGTCTATGGTCCTAGGTCCAGAACTCAACAAGCAGGTCTTGGGGCGACCTTTAGACCACAGAGAGTGAAGCGAAGTCTTGAGGTGGCGAAGACTAAGGGAGCTCTCTGGATGCCAGTAGATATGCATGGATTGCATAGAACTAGCTGGGGTTTCCAGCCGGTTCCACCAAGGTTTATATAGTGTACACAGGTGGCAGTACACTAGCACAGACCAAGAGTGTGTATCTGCCGGAAGAGGAAATGGTCTGACATATTCCAAAGGGATATGTTAGAAAGGGAAAGGGGGCACTTCCACAAAGGTGTGGTTGAGTGCGAAGAGACAAAAGAGGCATGCAAGCATGCCAAAAGAAGTGGGTGCGAGGCAACAATGAGGTTACCATGCGCAGGAGATATAAATGGAAGTCCGAGGTTCCCGTGGAAGCCGTGGGGCCGAGTGAACCAAGGAAGGACAAAGGGTGACACTGCATCGAGCAGTGGCACAGAAAGGGAAACATATGTAAGCAAAGATAAACAAGGGAAAAGCCTCACTGATACTGAGGTAAGCGATAAGGAGTTGGCTAACCCTATGGTTAGGGGTTCGCCTAAGGTAATCATAGTGTAAGTATGGTTAGGTGTTGTACCAGTGAGCGAGGAAGGAAGAAAAAGGGCTAGGGGACCACTCTACTGTAACATTACCCTCTCCTAGGGTGGATGACCCCTGTAGTCCACTAGTCCCTGTCTGGTCCGGATAGATCCCCCTCATTGACCTCGTAGTTGTTGCCTCCCCAAGATAGATCGGAAGGGGTGGGAGAGGCGGAAGTGTAGCGGGGGTTGTTCTGAATGTAGGCGAGGTGAGGTGGGATGGGAAGCATGTTGTTTGGGTCGTCACTGTCTCCGAGGGGGCAGTTGTGGCACACGTGTCCACATTCATGACATCTAAAACAGCGATGATTTCCTCGTCACTCCAAGGGGGTGACATGGATCCCAGGAGGGGAGGAAGGGGTTGTGGTGTTGGCGTCATGATTGGGATGGGAGGAGGATGCGGCATGTCCTGCATGAAGATGGTGGAGAGAAGTGATGACACCAATGCAGCGGAGACGACAGGATGAGGGGGAATGGACAGGGGAGTCGGGGCGTTGTTCAGGACGGGCGAACCGAAGGGGTCGTATGGGCCCCGACAAGGGTCACACTGGGCGGTTGGGATGAGGCGGCGGTGGGGATGTCGACGCAACCCAGAGGCTGTCGAAGTCCCTTGTGAGGTCGTCAATGATCCTGGTAATGAAGGAATCGAACCGCTCCCTAGTGGTGGGTCCCTGGGTCTCCTCTGTCCTGAACTCGACAGTCGCACCGGTGGAGGAGGTGGGAGAAACGGCTCAAGACTCATCAGGAGAGATGACTCTCTTGACGGTGTCGGTGAGGGTGGGAAAGGAGGTAGCCGGCTGTGTCGGTGCTTCCTCCTCTTGGGCTTCAGAGGGATGGGTGACCTGGTTCCAGAAGGTGATGGGGGGTGGTATGGGACGAGGAGAAGGGGTCGTTCAGCGTTCGTCTGCTCCGGCAACATTCCCTCCCTGGTAGACTCTGGGACAAGGAAAGACGAAGGAGGGGGAGAGGTATTGGTGCCACTCGGTGGGGGTGGCAGCCATGAGTATGGGACGGGTGATAAAGGCCATATCAGCTGCTGGGATGTCATTGATGAGGGTGGCAAAGCCTGCTGAGTAGAGGAGGTCCAGAACTCCATTTCGGATTGCCAGGAGAACCTCAGCGAGGCCAGAGTCTCTGGGGCTGCTCCCATATCTAGTGTCGTTGTTTGAGAAGAGGGTTCCGAGGAGGACAACTCTGTGGAAGAGCTCGACGAGCTGGAAGAGGACAACACTGGTGGAGAGTGCCCAGTGGTGGCATACATGGTGGTTGAGGGAGGGGGTCTGGATGGCGACGGAGAACACGACTTGTCGAAGGTGGGAACTAAGGTGGTGGACTTGGACAGGGGGCTCAGTGGGTACGTCAAGGTTGGGGAGCTCATTAGTCATGGGGTCTAGTACGGGGTGTGGATGGGACAGTACTGGTCTCTGCAGAAGCAGCTATGCGTGGTGCGATGGGCGATGGCGCAGTCAATCTCTTTGAGCAGCTTGCTCTTATTAATGGGTGGGCGAGGATGGGTGAGGTCAATGTCCCTAATGGTGATGAAGGTGCGACGAAGGTAGGCAAGGGTGAAGGTGTTGGTTCCGAGCGCTGCTGCTATCTGATGGCAGTAGGAGGGTTGGGACATGGCGGAGTCCTAAAGGCCCTTCAGGTCTTTATACTCCTGCAGGATCTCCTTGACGTTGGCAAAGTTTGGCTCAGATTCCCAAGTGGCCTTGGAGATTGGATATCCTTTCCAGGCAGCTAGTGTTGCGACCCATCGTACTAGGGATAGAACCTAGTGACAGATAGGCAACATCAATAAGACGTCGCCAGAAAGATAGATAAAAGGATTGGATGAGTCTAGTAGCTCGGCTATTCTGGGGAGAATAACAAGAGGACTAAGCTGGAGAGCTTAGGCCGTCTTGTGCTAGCATTATATACTACAACGCCCATAGGCGATACAAATAGTATGCTACACAAGTAAATACCTAAATATGGGAATGCCCAGCGACCTACGTGGTCCTAGGGCATGACGTCATGTCTAAATATGCTATCTACAGTGCGTACACCATGAGTCGTTAATATCCGTGATGTGAGAACACCATCCCTTGGGAATGTCACCCGTGGGTATATCAGTGGCGTCTCCACCTCCTATATCTAAAGATCATGTCAGATCTGATCTAGATGTGGATCTATTAAGATACCATCTCATCGGATCAAGATCTCTTAATGTCCGTGTATCTTGATATATACGTAATGCTACAGTAATGGTTCGTATGGGCCTCGTTGGCCATCGTATGTTATGCTACATGGTAAATGCTTATATATTATATAATATGAGAACTCCCACGGTCATGTGCCGTCTCTAAGGGATTCTCTTAGGAATACGTCGTAAAGTATAGGCGGCTACCGTCGTAGTCCGTATCTGTACTGATAATCGTCAGGCAATGCCTTCGCATGCGACTATCTTTCATGATATGTCCTTGATTACTAAGTGTTACGATATCAAATCGCAACAGCTAGATAACGCCGTGTCCTTCCTTTCCCTTTGTGGCCAATGATATGGCTTAATTCATAGTCTTCTTCCGAACACGCCAGATCCGGTGGTGGTCAAGAGAAGTTGGGGCCATGTTCATCTGTTTCGACAAAAGGGGATAGGAGAGACACATGGAACACCGGATGTATTCGCCACGAATGGGGAAGTTCCAGTTTGTAGGCAAGGGCGGAAATGACCTTCGTGATGGTAAAGGGGCTGTGTCTTTTCGGGGAAAGCTTCCGATTGGATGATAGGGGGAGATTAGTGGCTTCCAGCCAAACACAGTCACCCTTCTTCCAGGGTTCGAACTTCTGATGTGATCGTGATGCCATGATTCGTTGGGAGTTTTCCAGGGCGGCTTTTGCCTCGTCCTGCGTGGAACTAAGGAGGGAGAGGCGGTCAGCCAATGCTGGCACGAATGTGGGTCCGATCTTTGGATAGGAGTGGGGTTGGTAGCCCATAAGGAGGAAGAAGGGGGATTGTTTGGTGGCGGAATGAGTCATGGCGTTGTGATGGAACTCAGCCATAGGGAGGACATCGGTCCAGCCAGAAGGGTTTTCCTGACAAAAGAGGCGGAGGAAGGTTTCCAACTCCTGATTTATGTGTTCAGTTTCTCCGTCTGTCTGAGGATGATATGCGGTGGAGAGAGCGACGTCATAGTGGAGGAGTTTGGAGAGCTCGAGCGCGAAGGTGGAGGTGAACTGTGGTCCACGATCAGAGATTATGCGGTCATGTAACTCAAACCTTGGGAAGACATGAGTGAAAAAGAGTTTGGCGACCCCTTCAGCAGAGATGTTTTTGGAACATGGCATGAGAATCACCCCCCAGGTAAGGCCGTGGTCCACCACAACCAGCACAGAGTCCAGGCCTGCCGCCGTCAGAGGGAGGCCTAAGATAAGATCCATGGAGATGTGCTGGAACAGGCAGGTGGCGGTGGTGGCAATAGGAGAGAGGGGGGGTCTTGTCAGGTGGGTGTTAACTTTCATCTGCTGGCAGGGGGCGCAACCAGCAATGTAACAGCGGACAAAGGTGGACATCCCGGGCCACCAGTAGTCATGGGATAGTAAGGCGAGCATTCGAGCAAAGCCTGCATGGCCCCCATGGGGAGAGTTATGAATATCCGATATAAGGGGTTGACGATAGTCCTCTGGGACATAGGTATGACCCAAGTAGGTGAGATTGCGGCCATTGAAGGCCCAATCGTCCGGACGGGCCCTGGGGAGGAGGGAGGAACCCTCGTGCATCGCTTGAAGGGCGGTGACAACCATGGGATCAGATGGAGTAGAAGCGGCAATTTTGTTGGCAATGGCGAGGTCCAGGGACCGGGCGAAGACCTCGTCGGGGAGGAGTTGGAGGGCGACATTGTCGTGGGAGGTGTCGACCTTGTCCTTCTGGGACAAGGCATCGGCGGGGCCCATGGCCATACCAGGGAGGTGGGTAAAGGTCAAGTTGTAGTCCTGTAAAAACATTTGCCATCGAGCATGGCGACAAGACAACTTCTGAGGTTCGTGGAAGTAGGTCAAGTTCTTGTGGTTGGTCAGGACAGAGACAGGGTGACCAGTCCCCCGTAGATATTGGCACCATTCATCTAGGGCCATGATAACAGTGAGTAATTCCTGGTCATAGATGTCAGAGTTTCGCTCCGCAGATCTGAAGGTCTTGGAGATGTAGGAGCAAGGATGGATGTCACCATTGACATCTTTTTGCATGAGGACACCACCTGCAGTGGTGAGAGAGGCGTCCATCATGACAAAGAAGGGTTGGGAGACATCAGGGGTGCGTAGGATAGGCTGTTTGAGGAAGGCGTTCTTCAGTGTTTGAAATGTGCGCTCTTGGTCGGTTCCCCAGGTCCAGGGTGCGCCTTTGTGCGTGAGATCGTGAAGGGGTTTGCAGATGTCGGAAAAGGCTGGGATGAACTTTCGATAGAAGTTGCAAAACCCGATAAACGATCTGATGGCCTTGACGTCTTTTGGTGCAGTCCACTCCTCGATGGCTGCTAGTTTAGTGGGATCCATTTTAATGTTGTCCTTGGAGACAACGAGTCCGAGATATTCGACTTCGGTCATGTCGAAAGAGCATTTCTTGGGCTTGAGGTAGAGATGTTGCTCTCGAAATCGTTGTAGGACTTTCTCAGTACGTGCTCAGTGGGTTTCAGGATCGGAGGAGTGGATGAGGACATCATCCATATAGATGACAAGCCAGCCTTCCGCGATATAATCGGCGAAGGCGTCGTCCATATATGCCTGAAAGGTGGCAGGCGAGTTACACATTCCAAAGAACATTATCATCGGCTCAAAGAGTCTGAACGGTGTGATGAAAGCGGCTTTCCACCAGTCTTCGGGTTTGACGAGGATGTTGTTATAACCCCATCGGACATCTAGTTTAGTGAAGATAGATGACCCTTTAAGCTTGTCGAGGAGATCAGAGATGCAGGGAAGTGGATATGCATTCTTGACCGTGTGACTGTTAAGATATCTGTAGTCCTGGCAAGGGCGAAGCTTCCCATCCTTCTTTGCCACAAAGAAGAAGGGAGCCACCTGGGGTGACGTGGATGGTTGGATCTTTCCATTTGCATTTGCCAGGTTTTCATTTACAAACTTTCGACAAGCATTGATTTCGTCAGGGTTGAAGGAATAGTTCTTAGCGCATTTTGGGACGAAGGAGGGGAGTAACTTGATTTCCTGATCGAAGGGTCTAGATGGGGGGAGTTCAGTTGCCTCTTCATCGATGAATACGTCAGCGAACTGCTGATACTCCTTTGGAATGGTTTTTGTGATTTTGGCCGTCTCCTGGGCCAGCGTGGTCGACAATGTGATCTTTCGGATGTGAGCAGGCATCCTTTCAAAGCGTGTACGATAGGCCTTGGCTAGCCTGTTGTCGACGTCCAGATCTAAGTACTGCAATAGGTATCTTTGCGCCAAGGCTTCCTGGCCATTGCATTTCCTCTTGACCAACGATGGAGGTTTTATGGATACCTTCCGACTACTCCAGTCTATCGTTGGGTTTCGGTCTCCTAACCAAGTCATTCCAAGTATGATGCTCTGTTGTTTTCCACTGGAGAGTACGAGGAAGTCCCGATCTTCCTTGTCTTCATCAATCTGGATATGAAGGCGGACCTTATGGGTTATCGTCCCCATCTTGTTAATGGTTCCATCCACGTTAGTGGCGGTGACTGGCCTAGTGAGACGAGTGAATGGCAGTTTGTGTTTCTTAGCGAATGCGTAGTTGATGAAGCAGGAGGTGGCTCCACAATCAATGAGGGTGGGTGCAGTGACAATGGATTTACTCCCAACTGGAGAAAGAGAAACTGGTACAAACACTGATTTCTCATTTCTCGATACTATTACAGTTGGGAGAGTAGGAGAACAAGACATTGTGGCGAGTCTCCTTTCTAAAAATCCTTTCCAACGCAAATGTGGTTGACTTGTTGGACCTCATAGGTGGTGTGTGGTTCTTCGGCATCTTCATCATAGCATTTCTTGGGAACCCAGAGGATCTCTTTCCTATCTTTTCATCCTCCCTCCAGATTGGCAATGTAGGCGTCTAGGGGGTCTGGGGAGGAGGAGGCACTCGTTTGCACGGTCCTGAACCTTTCTGGTTTCTTCGGGGTAGAAGTCAAGGAAGTGGAGGGGATCAGAGTGGAACTTTTGCACTGCATGGGCTGCCTGTAGTTTCTGTGCCCTGGGTGGTTTCGGCTAATACAGCCGGGCTTATGACAGATGTAGCAGAGTCGATCTCGGTTATGGCAGGCCCATTCAGGACCGGTTAGATTGATTCTGTCCACATCCATCGCGTTCAGATTGTGTCGTGCGGATTGAAATCCTCCTTGATGGAAGTCTCGGAGGCGTTCATGCACCTGAGTGTGGTTACTGGCAGCGGTCATCCATCCATCTAGCATGGTGGGCTCCGTTCTGCAAAGGATATCTCCGACTAAGGTGTAGTGTAATCCTTGGCAATAGGCATCATTGATCATGTTCTGATCAGTGATGCCGGAGAGACCAAGGAGTAGGTTGAACTGTGTGGTGTAATCTTTGAGGGCCTCAGTGGATAATCCTTTCATGCGGAGAACACGGAGTTTTCTTCAGGCATCCACTGATTCATTCTTGGCAGAGAAGGCCTTCTTGAATTTGGTGGTGAAGGTGCCCCAGGTGTCGTAACCTGGTTGGGTAACGGGCTTGGCGAGTTTCGCATAGTATCCTTCTGTGAAGACATGGCCCTGTCCTTCGCCCATCTTTGCTAATGCCGTAGTGACTATATTTCGGCATCCTCCAACTTGTCGTGCTTGATCTGGCGCCAAGCTGCCATGGCTTGCAGCCACCAGTTAGCATCTTCTACTCGTCCAGAGAAGTCACAGGGTAGTGACTCTTTGCCCATGTCATTGTCTTCTGATTCTTCTTCGACGTCAGAGTCAATCCCGCGGATACGTACGTCGGGGTCTGGAATTAATGCTCTTTCCACTGGGAGGGCAGTACCAGATGCAGGAATTTCGGTGAGCCTTCTACAGGACTCGGACCTGCTCTCAGGAATTGTTACACCAGCACCTGAGTGTGGGTGACTGCTTGTCGGATTAAATCTGGGCCTGCTGGACTTTTTCGTGGAGTGACTAAGAGAAGGGGTGGGCGCAGGAGTCGGAGAAGGCAAAGGGGATGATTCTTGGGAGAGCTGTTGCTCAGCGCGGATTTGGGTCCAATGGGCTACTTCGGCGGCGTCTCTTTCAGCGACTGAAAGAGAGAAGGAGCCAGGAAGTCGTCATTCTTGAACTTGGGCTTCGTTGTCCGCGATTTGCTTAAGTGCTGCCCTGCCTTTCATGTCCTGGGCGATATAGAAAGCACGATCCTTGGGTGAGAGACCGTTGTAACTCGAGTCTTCCTCTGTATTGCCTAGTGGGGAAGCTTAATAGCAACCCTGGTGTAGAAGAGTAGCTAGTTCTTTTGTTATGACGCACATGGTATCTCAGTGGCAGGCCAAAGAGATAGCTGTTGTCAGGACTTCACTGGACAATGTAGATGCGGAGTCTACAGTCCTAGGTCCAGAACTCAACAAGTAGGTCTTGGGGCGACCTTTAGACCACAGAGAGTGAAGCGAAGTCTTGAGGTGGCGAAGACTAAGGGAGCTCTCTGGATGCCAGTAGATATGCGTGGATTGCGTAGAACTAGCTGGGGTTTCCAGCCGGTTCCACCAAGGTTTATATAGCGTACACAGGTGGCAGTACACTAGCATGCACCAAGAGCATGTATCTGCTGGAAGAGGAAATGGTCTGACATATTCCAAAGGGATATGTTAGAAAGGGAAAGAGGGCACTTTCACAAAGGTGTGGTTGAGTGCGAAGAGACAAAAGAGGCATGCAAGCATGCCAAAAGAAATGGGTGCGAGGCAACAATGAGGTTACCATGCACAGGAGATATAAATGGAAGTCTGAGGTTCCTGTGGAAGCCATGGGGCCAAGTGAACCAAGGAAGGACAAAGGGCGACACTGCATCAAGCAGTGGCACAGAAAGGGAAACATATGTAAGCAAAGATAAACAAGGGAAAAGCCTCACTGGTACTGAGGTAAGCGATAAGGAGTTGGCTAACCCTATGGTTAGGAGTTCGCCTAAGGTAATCATAGTGTAAGTATGGTTAGGTGTTGTACCAGTGAGTGAGGAAGGAAGAAAAAGGGCTAGGGGACTGCTCTACCATAACAAATGCCCTTATGACCCATAGCCAACGGGCTACAACTATGTTAACCCTACTACACTACGATAATAAGCCCCACTCACAACAGGAATCAATACTTAGTTGATTCACTTCATTTGTTTGTTCTTGTTTACCTTTTTATGATTAACGAATCTACAGATGCACTTCAAGAAGCCTTCGACACAGCTTCTACTTCTATTTCATTTCCATGCTGTGCTTAGCAGTGCATCTTTGTTATCATGAGGTTACACCTTCTTTTCATTTCCACTCTGACTCATGTTGAGTCATCAAGGCTATACTTAATCTCCGTCTAGTGCTGTGCACAACTGTGCATTGCTGCACAATGCTGTGGACTGTGCATTGCTGCGCAACTGCGGATTCCTGTGTACTGCTGCGCATTACTATACTTAGTATTTAGAAAGTGGTCTGATTGTCATATTACTATACCTAGTAGTTGATCAGTCAGATCTAGACACAATAGGTACAAATATGTAAAAGGTATATAAGACAATTGAGCCCACCAGAGAACTCCAGTCAAGTTCTCTGTTGGTTTCCCTCATAAACCACTCTGTTCACTTGTCCATCTTTAAGTCGTTAAGTTTGTTATTAGTGGTGTAGCCTAGGGTTTATCCTAAGGTTGCAACATTAGAACTTGACTACTTTCTCTACTCTACACCACTGCTCTGAGGAGCACCATGGACCCTAGCAGCAAAGGGAACCTACACCTTACCAGAGGCAACTCATCGCGAGTTACTGGACCAAGTTATCCTTGTTACCTATAACCTCTCTTCGCCTTCACTGGCACCCCTGGTCTCTCGACAAGACAAGACAACCTTTCGACATTTACACTGGAGGCATCCACATCTAGTCAGATCCCTCAGCACCCACCGCAGACTTCTACTTCTAGCAAAAAGGAGAAGAGAAGAAGAAGACGAGCAAGAAAAGTATATGCAACACCATCAAATCATGTTGCTCTTTATACTCCAGAAGTTTGGGCTGACATTCCAGTCAATATCCTTCTTGAGACTCATTGGAACAACCATCGTCGTAATAGTTGTTACAATTCTCGTTTCACCAACGACACTTCATGCATCGCCGTCTACACTACATCTTCATTTTTGCACTAATACGCCCATCACTACACTTTGGTTTACCCATATAACCCACGTCAACAACCAGTACCACCCTTATGACCTATAGCCAACGGGCTATGACTATGTTAACCATCGTCAACTATGCTAATAAGTAAACTATACAACAGGAATTGACAGTTAGTCGTTTCCCTTCATTTGTTTGTTCCTGTTTACCTTTTTATGATTAACAAATCTACAGATGCACTTCAAGAAGCCCTCAACACAGCTTCTACTTCTATTTCATATCCGCACTGTGCTCGGCTGTGCATCTCTTTTATCATGAGGCTATGCCTTCTTTTCATTTCCGCTCTGACTCATGTTGAGTCATGAAGGCTATACTTAATCTCCATCAGTGCTGCGCATGACTGTGCATTACTATGCAAGGCTGTGTACTGTGCATTGCTGCACAACTGCGGATTCCTGTGTTAATGCTGCGCATTACTATACTTAGTATTTAGAAAGTGGTCTGATTGTCCATTTACTATACCTAGTAGTTGATCAGTCAGATCTAGACACAATAGGTACAAACATGTAAAAGGTATATAAGTCAATTGAGCCCACCAGAGAACTTCAGTCAAGTTCTCTGTTGGTTTCCCTCATAAAACCATCGTGTTCACTTGTCCACTCTGTCTAAGTTGTTTGGTGTAGCCTAGGGTTATCCTGAGGTTGCAACAGAAGCTGCCTTGATGCCAAATGAAGGCTGCCTTCCATTCGTCCCCTTCTTTGATGTGTACATTATTGTATCCCCATTGAAGATCCATTTTCGTAAATTTCTTCGATCCCTTGAGTCGATCTATGAGCTGTGAAATCAAGGGAAGGGGATAGTTATTCTTTATCGTTCCTTCATTTAGGTAACGATAATCTTGGACCATTCTCTTCTTTCCATCTTTCTTTGGAATAAAGAAGACAGGTGACGTCTGTGGAGATTTCGAAGGGCGAATATATCCTTTGTGTAATTGGTCATCAACAAACTTGGATACTTCTTCTTGTTTGTCTGGACTCATAGGATAGAGCTTCCCCTTCCTTGGTTTAAACTCCAGTTTCAAATCAATAGCATGATCCCATGGTTTACGTAAGGGCATGCATTCTGATTGAACCTTCTTGAAGGCGTCGATAAAGTGGTGATATTGCTTTGGTACAAGTTCTTCTGCAGTCTTCTCCACTGGGCCTTTCTTCTCAAGAGCTTTAATGATACAATAAGCTCTAGGTGTGTTGTCGAGTTCTTCATTGTCCATAGATCGTGTGAGTGCAGAGATATCTCCTAATCTTCTGCAACTTCGTGGGCAACGTGTTAGACGGACTTTTCCTGTAGTCCAATCTATATCGGGATTATGCTTCGATAACCATGGATGTCTGAGAATGAAGTGATTATGTCCTAGGTTGCTGACATCAACTTCTATTTGTTCTCTATGTTCTTGGTATTCCATGATTAGGTCGGCGGAATGTGTAACACTTCTGGCGGAATTCAACGTGCCATCCATGTTATAGATGGGGATTTCTTCAGGTAAGGGCTTGATCTTTACATGATTCTTCAAAGCCCAATCCTTATCAATGAAGCTTCCCTGAGCGCCTGAATCAAGTAGCACTTTCATCTTCTTTACATTCCATTTTGTAGTAGAATTGGCGATATTGACACCTACCAATACTTCTCATGTATAGTCCGAGGACCAAACTCGTATTTTCTTCGGGTTTTCTGTGTTGTTTACTAATGTCGTTGTTGAAGACATGGAGGAAGAGGATGAGGAAGATGATGTTG
>JBBPSY010000368.1:0-14216 GCA_038093855.1 Rugiboletus extremiorientalis
ATATGGAGGATGACAGGAGACACATGGTTAGGTACGAGAACATGAAACAGAACGTCAAGGGGAACGAAGGGTGACGTCATACGGAAGTCCGGTAGGGAAGCACGCAACTCCGGATACTGGTTATAGACCTGAATACGGAGATGATGGTTGCGCACCGGAGATGTAAAGAAAACGACCGGAGATGGTCGCTTGACCACCGGAGATCATGGATATGACACATAGGAATACCGCTTAGCATTGGTGGGAGCACATGACCAGAAAACCCCTGGCTACCTGCTGACCTAATAAGTACATATTTTGGTCCAGGGGCTGCCAAGATACATCCATTTTAAAACAGCAACACCATTGGAACAGTTTTTGAGCTTTTAATACTGAACAGGGTATTTGATATATATCAATACTTAGTATATCCTCCTTTGGCTTCAAGCACTGCCTGAATCCTTCTAGGCATGCTCTCAATCAACTTCTGACACTCCTCAATTGATATCTTCTCCCAATCCTCCTACATCCTATCCCATAACTCATGAATCCCACTAGAGGGTTTTTCATGGTCTGCAAGCCTCCTTTTGAGCTGACCCCATAGGTGTTCAATGGGATTGAGGTCAGGAGACTGTGCAGGCCACACCATAGTTCTAAAATCCTGCTCCTCTAGCCAGTCCTTCACCTTTCTACAGGTATGCTTGGGGTCATTGTCCTGCTGAAAGATTATGTCAGAAGGATTAAGACCATAATACTGCAGACTATTCAGCAGCTCATCCTTCAAAATCTGAAGGTAAAGGTCACCATTCATCCTACCATCAATCTTGGCAGCATAGCCAACTCCCTGCCAAGTCATGCAGCCCCACATCATCACAGAACCACCACCAAACTTGACAGTCTCTTCTACCAACCTGTTGCTGAGCCTGTTACAATAATGGGCCCCATACTTCTTTTTCTCTTTCTTTGGTTAGCATTCATCGTTGCTTGTCTTCCCTTACTCCTCCTTGTATTCCCTTCCTTGTCCACCTGGGACATTGTCACCTTAGACTGGCACCAAGACTACGCCTTGCTACGTCTACCAATAGACCTAGAAGGTTACCGCTTATCTGGAATATCACTCATGACCCTAGTACTTGCTCATCTCCCAGATAGCCTCTATCACTGTCACCACTTGCCTATGTCCCCTATTCCTGGGATAGCCAGGTACCCTATCTGAACCCTGGTAGTTCCCTGTCAGCACCACATGCTTATCAAGGCATGTCCCTTTGTCATCATTGCCCTTGTCCTCATAGTCCTCAGACTTGTGCCCATCCACTCCTTTGGTCTCCCTTTGTCCCTGGTCCTGGACATGTCTCACCTTGTCCTCATAGTCCTCAGGCTTGTGCCCATCCACTCCTTTGGTCTCCCTTTGTCCCTGGTCCTGGACATGTCTCACCTTGCCTCTTTTGGCATCACCTGGCACTTCTCCTGATCCATTGTCACCTTCCTGATCGGATGTCCTCAAGTCATCTTGGACTCTGTTCCATTCTCTTGGACCCTGTCCTTGGTCATTCCCATCAGGCTTCCTTGACTTTGCCTCCATCTGTTGTATTGCCTCCACGATGCTTCACTGTTCCCAATCCAGCTTGATGCCACTTCATATCAAGCAGATTCCTTCCTTATTCAGCACTACTGCCTCTGCAGCAGTACCTCTCTTCTGATCTGGTATCTTGCTCTTTCGCAACATGGATCCTATTCCTTTCTAGTCAACTGCCTCCATTGCAGAACTAGAACACCTTCCTTTTCTGTGATACTAACTCCGGTCAGCATTGCAGACCTTTTACCTTGAGGACTCTCTTTTCCTGTCATCATTCTCTTACATGTCTCATCACTCCTCATCGAGTCATAGATACTATTGTCCATACCTGGCATGCTCCTTTAGGCTTGCTACATCGCTTAGTCATACTCCTTCCCTGTAGTATATAAGTGCTGTCTTGTAGATGCTAGCTCCCCAGCTGGTTCTACGTAATCTACCCTACAATTACTGGTGTTCTCTCATTCCCTCTATGAGACTAAGGCTCTCTTGAGTCCTCCTAGTATCTTGATTCTGCTTGGTTGAGCATAGGAACCACACATCTTAATTGATGTCATGTGTTACTAGCTTGGACTCCAGTCATTGTATGCAACAGTCACCTTGCGTCGTAATAGAGCCCCTCACCTGCCTTTTTCCATGCCCATTTGTGTCCATCTGACCCTAGACAATTGATTTTGGTTTCATCAGACCATACTACCCTCTTCCAATCATCCAGAGTCCAATCTTTGTGTGCATAGGCAAAGTCTAAACAAGTCTTGCAATATTTAATAGAGAGTAGGAGATGTTTGGACTTGACCACAGCCTTCATACCAGCATTTTTCAAGTGAAGGTGAACAGTATTGGCAGAGAGAGGCTGGTTGATGATATTGAAGAGTGTCTTGGTCACCTGAACAGCAGTTTCAGCTTTACCAGAGGTGATAAGATGCTGAGCATGATGAATGTTGGTAGGTGTTACGGTATCATGGTCCCCCTCACCTTTTTCTTCATTCCTTTACCATTGGTACAACACCTGACCTACTTATCCCATCCTTTTATGGGCATAGCCAGGTAGTTACCTATTACCTAATCTTCACCATATGTTTTCCTCTGTCTTTCTCTCTTTACTTATGTTATCCTTTTGTGCCACTGCCTATTGCAGTGTTGTCCCATTTCCTATTCCATGATAGCCTCCACTGTCATGGACCCTTTACATCCTTTTGTGGCATGCAACCTCATTGTTGCTGCACACTTACTTCTCTCAGCATGCTAGCCTTTCCTAGCATGCCTCTTTTGTCTTCTCAGTCAACTGCCTAGTTTGTGGAACTGAAACCTTTCCTCTTCTGTCAGATCTCAAAGGGATATGACAGACCCTTTCCTTTTTAAGCACTATAGCCACCAGAGTACAGCCCCACTTGTACCCTATATAAACCCTACTGGTAGAACTGCTGGATTCCCCAGCTAGTTCTACACAATCCACACGTACTTACTGGCAACCAGAGAACCTCCAAGTCTCTTGCTCTCCTCAAGACTTAGCTTCTCTTGCCTGTGGTCTAAAGGTCGCCCTAAGACCTGCTTGCTATAGTTCTGGACTGAGGACTGCAGACTTCCACATCTGTGTTGTCCATTGAAGTCCTGATGACAGCTACTTCTTTGGCTTGCCACTGAAGTACTGTGTGCATCATAACAGTAGGAGAAAGCTTGATTGGACAACCTCCAGTAGACTTTTGAAGGTCAGAATGCTCCTTGGAACAAAGTCTGGAGATAGTGGCAATGCCTACTCCTGTGCTGGATGCAATAGAACAAATAGAATGCCCAGAATCAAGCTGAGAGAGGATAGTGCTCTTTTGAGTAGCAGAGAGAGATTGCATGATGGTAGTGGTTGAAAGCAAAGAAGCATGTGACTTATTTCAAGCTCAGACAATATATTCATATGTATATCTTTGTTTGTAGCACCAAATAACAACAACTATTCCATCATTTTACTGAAATCTTATGAAGTATATGAAAAGCTCAAAAACTGTTCCAATGGTGTTGCTGTTTTAAAATGGATGTATCTTGGCAGCCCCTGGACCAAATTACGTAATTATTAGGTCAGCAGGTATCCATGGGTTTGCTGGTCACGTGCTCCCACCAACGCTAAGCGGTATTCCCACGCCTACAACTGCTATGTCATGGACACCACAAAACTACAAAACATTGGAATAGTTTTCGGAGTCACTGTACATACATAAGTACTACATCTGTTATGCATGAGCCTGACTGCAGGTTGTCAAGCTAGAGTACACTTGAGATGTGTGGTAGGCACAGTATTAAACAGCCATGAGAGAATGGTAATGTTAGAACTACAATGAGTTGATTCCCATTACATATTACTTTACACTCTGCATGTTGGAATACCAACATGCTACTTAAACATTCCACAGCAGACATGCCTCTCATCCTGTTCTATCACAGTGTTGAGAGGTATGTTGCACATTTACTTATGTTACCAGGACATGTGCTCACTTAGTTATTACAATAGTCTCATGTATCATCTGTTATGCGAGAGCATACTGCTAGCGTCGTTAACTCAGCTAAGAGGACGACCAGACAATAGGGCAGTGAAGGCTCAAGAGGGAATAGTATACATGTATACTGTGGCAGGGATGGGCCACAAGGCAAAGCAAGGAATGTACGCTCAAAGGGGTATGAGACCATTAGAGTAAAGTGAGAGAGGCCGATGAAGGAGGCCCTGACAATAGGAGCAGTTCCCACTGACTGAAGGGCATGGGAACAGACAAGAAGACTCTTGAGGAACAGGATCCACCAGATGTGATGTCCATAGGAACACATCCATTGTTGGAGACAAAGAGGACAAGATCCACCAGATAGACATCCATAGGAACACACTCGTCAAGGGTGGCTGTGTGCAGGAAGAAGGGAGACTTCCCCTAACAGCTAGACAGAGGAGAGACAAGGGTGGAGATGAGCCCTTGGAGCGATGACATTCTAGCAATAGGCTGAGATTGCATAGAATAAGCTAAAGAATACAGGTCAGTATCTTGAGCTTATATACTACTTGGCTTACAACCCTAAGCCCTAGCCCTATGCCCAAGAAGAAGAGAAGCAGGGCAGAGGGTGTGACTAAATAAGTATACAACCCTGGGCCCAGCAGGGTCAAGGGTAAAAAGGAAGCATGACTCTTGTTGTTATGATGCACATGGTATCTCAGTGGCAAGCCAAAGAGATAGCTGTCATTGGGATGTTATCGGACAATACAGGTATGGAAGCCTGTAGCCCTCAGTCCAGAACTCAGCAAGCAGGTCTCAGGGCGACCTTTAGACCACAGACAAGTGAAGCGAAGTCTTGGGGTATCAAAGACCTTTTAGAGTTCTCTGGAGTGCCAGTAGATACACGTGGATTGTGTAGAACTAGCGGGGATCCCAGTAGTTCCAGCAAGGCTTATATATTGTACAAAGATGGCTGTACTCTAGCATGGACCACTGGCTTGTAAGTGCTGGGAGAGGAAAAGGCCTGACATGTCCCAAAGGGATATGTCAGGAAAGGAAGGGGTTCACTTCTGCATCCAGGCAGTTGAGTGAGAAGAACTCAAAGAGGTAAATGCGCAGCAACAATGAGGTTGCAATGCACTAGACCAAAAAGAGGAAGTCTGAGGCATCTGCGGATGCCTAGGAAGGAAGGAGATGCTACTCAAAGGGGAGTGGTGTAAAGGGAAACATAGGTAAGTAAAGGTAAACAAAGGGAAACCTCACTGGTACTGAGGTAAGCGATATGTAGATGGCTAACCCTTAAGGTTAAGGGTAAGCCTATAGTAGTTGTTGGTTAAGTATTGTACCAGTGAGCGAGAAAAGAGGAAAAAGGGCTGGGAGACCGCTCTACCGTAACACTTGTGGAGTCATGTACTGAAATCTGCGGGGTTTCCAGAAGAAGAACTGTCCTAAGAATAGAATGGTAACCCTAAGCCTGAGAAGATCAGAAGCACAGGGCAGAGAGTTCAAAGATAAGATAATGGATGACTCAACAGGAGTCATCCCATACAGGAGCATCCAGGCTCAGGGTCTGGGCACAGTTCATCGATGAACTGTGCAACTTGGCTAGGAAAAAGTAGGCCTACCCCAGGTAAGGCTGTTCGATTGTAACATCATCCAGGTACATAATAATATATCCCATTCTATTGTGGTGTTGAGAGTCTTGCACATTGTCCAGCTCTAACAGGTTATAAGCTCCATGTGGTTCTGAACTAAAGAACCCAGCAACATTGAACACCATTTGACCAATCACACTGACACCATCAAATGAGAAATAGTAGAGGAGATACCCTCTTTGGGATGGGACAACCCCACAATGCACATGGACAGGCCATCAGAGAGGGATCAATAATCGATAAATAGACACCCTATGCCTAGGCCATCAAAATCTCTTCAAAGGAGGACAACTCTTTCAATAATTCACCTGTGATGGCTGGGCATCCATTGAGCAGTGCAATCTTACCTGGGCTGCCAACAATCAGAAAAAACTCAGGGCCAATCTGTATCAAGGATTGCAGGATTGCATGCAATGAGATTGTGGTAAAGGTCAAAATTTGGGTCAAGTTGGCCATGTTATTCTTCCACTCACAAGGGTGGACCTCACTACATGCAACAGTTGTTATAAGATTCACTGGCCATTTGTCAAGAATTCTGAAAGCCAGACTTATTCCTCATCATGACTGCTAATGGAAGCTGGCCTGAAAATCTACTTCCCAATGTGTATATTAACACAGAGATCATTAACAAAGCTGAACATTCTTTGTTGTCTAGGTCAAACAACTGTGAATGGACCTGACTTGGTTGCACATGTCTTCTATGCCAAACAACAAGCATTGTTAAAGAAGATTCATGATGGATACTTTGGAGAAGTGGCTGGATTTGTGTATACCATCAAATATCAAAAGCATGGACTTCCTCACATGCACCTCTTGATTTTCTTGGAACAACAAGACAAAATTTCCACTGTTCAGCAGATTGATGCCATCATTACTGCACAAATTCCAGATCCACAGATCCATCCATAACTTCATTCTGCTGTTTCCAAGTATATGCTTCATGGACCTTGCTCTCCTCAAAGGTGTTTGGAAAACAATGTCTGCAAAAAGCACTTTCCCAAAGCCTTCACCAATCAGACCATTATCAAAGAGGATGGTTACCCTGATTATGCTTACCCTGACAATGGAAGGACCATCCAAAAAGTGTCAGGATGTCTTTGACAACAAAGTTGTAGTTTCTCATCCAAGAGAACTATTGGTGTAATTTAACTGCCACATCAACTTGGAGGTCTGTGAATCCATCAAGGCTGTCAAGTACATCCACAAATATATATACAAGGGTCCAGATTGTGCCACTGTTCTCACTGAAGGCAAGAATGAAATACACACCTATCTTGATGCCAGATATATATCATCCACTCAAGCCTGCCACAATATCTTTGAATTCCCTATGCACATGAAGTGGCCAGCTGTTTATCATGTGCCCATTTATCTTCCTGGTCATCAATCTGTGATTTTCCAGGCTGAAGAGGAGATTGAGAATGTACTCAACAATGTCAAGGACACTCAATTGCTTGGATGATGATTCAAAGCCAATCAAGATCCTGAGCTTATTGAAGCTGGAGCTCACAATCATCTCTATCAGGATTTCCTCAAGCATTTTGTTTGGAACAAGGGCCAAGCTGTTTTAACAGTCCACCAAAGATACAAGGCCATTGAATGCATGTATTCTATTCCTATCTCCACTAGTGAAGCATTTTATTTGCATCTTCTGCTTACTGTGGTCAAAGATAAGACCAATCATTGTCACTACTATGAATTTGCAAGGCTCAATTCATGAATAGATGCTACATCCTATGAAGATCTTAAAACAGTGAATGGTCACCTTCATGAAAACTTCAAAGAGGCCTGTTGTGCACATGATCTTTTATAGGATGATAGGGAATGGCTTTTGTGCTTAGAGAAAGCTGCTCACTTCAAGACAGGCCATCAGCTGCCCCATTTGTTCATTGTTATTCTGGTGCATTGTGCTCCTGTGGATCCTCATTGATTGTGGGAAGCCTCCAAGCATCACCTATGTGATGATCTTGCACATCAACTCACCCACACTTTTCATATTGTTGAACTCAATCAAGATCAAATCTATGACTATGGATTGCACCTCATAGATCAGGAACTTGGAAGACATGGAAAAGGCCTGCAGGACTTCCCTTCTATGCCTAAACCACAGAACAACTGGGGCCATTATAGAGGAAACCAGCTCATATTTGAGCAGAGGAATTACAACAGAGAAGAACAATGTCAAGTCTGGTTTCTCCAGGCACAAGTCTGATGGAGTTCCAGAGTATCAGTATGAAGTTGGACTGGAGATCCAATGGAGGGTAGAAGAGCAAGGGGGTACTCAATGGATAAGGACATTGGTGCAGGACTTATGTGTCACATCCTTGCTGAACCTCATGTCCTCATATTTGAGAAGGGAGTACAGAGGAAAGTAGGGGAAGGGTTGAGGAAGGACTTGGACAAGGAGGAATGACTTAGTTGATTTACAAACTGAGGTTTACAAGTAGAGGACACAGTACTTATGCTACAAGCCAAGATTAAGATTGGAAGAGAGTATGTAGAAAGTGACAGATGGTAACTACAAAGTGAAACAAATGACAAGGGAGGTATGACAGGAGCATATGGGAGATGGTAGGAGTATACAGTGAGGTGCAAAACCATTACTTTTATGATGCAAGGTAACTGTCACATACAATGACTGGAGTCCAAGCTAGTAACATACTACATCAATTAAGATGTGTAGTTTCAATGCTTAACCAAGTGGAATCAAGATACTAGGAGGACTCGAGAGAGCCTCAGTCTCATAGAGGGAACAAGAGGATACCAGTAATCACAAATAGATTGCATAGAACTAGCTGGGGGGCTAAGTTCTGCATGCACGGCTTTATATACTACAGAACTATAGTATTACTAAGCTATGCGGCAAGCCTAAAGAGGTGAGCTGAGTATGGACAATGATACCTATGGTTTCAGGATGACTGATGGAGAGAAGTAAAACATATAAAAGGGATAGGAATCCTGAAGGTAAAAGGTCTGTGATGCTAACCGGAGGTAGTATCGCAGAAAAGGAAATGGTACTGGTTCTGCAATGGAGGCAGTTGACCAGAAGGGGAATAGGATCTGCATTGTGAAGGAGCAATATGCCAGATCAGGAGAGAGGCGCTGCTGTGGGAGTAGTAGTGCTGAAAGAGGAAGGGATCTGCTTGATGTGAAGGAGCATCAAGCTGGATTGTGTTACAATGCAAGGTGACTGTCGCAGTGCAAGCACTGGCATCTGTGCAAGTAACAATGGACTTCAATGAAGAAGTGCCACTATGAGTCAGTCTCTGAGAGGGAGAGTGAAGAGACACCAGTAATCGCAGGTAGATTGTGTAGAACTAGCTGGGGAGCCAGCAGTTCTGCAGCAGGGTTTATATACTACAGGACTAGGATATAAACAGCATGCTAGGTATAGGCAATGTATACTACTGGAAGGAGCACAACCAATGGTGACAGGTATTGCTATAAGAAGAAAGATGAGATGTGCGACCAAAGGGAGCATGCTCAAAGAAGAAAGGTAAAATGTCTATAAAGGCTAAAGGTCTGACATATCTCCAAGGGATACTGAGGAGAAATGCCAGAAGAAGAAAGGAGCCTGTTCCACAACTGAGGCAGTTGATGAGGTGAGCACACAGTGCAAGTTGAGATGGTAAGATAACAATGCTGCAGGAGCAGTAATGTCAAATGAGGAAGGATCTGCTTGATGAAGAAGGGTATCAAGCCAGATCGGGAAAGGTGAAGCATTGTGGAGGCAATGTGAAGCAAAGTCATGGAAGCCTGATGGTATGAACGAGGACGAAGTCTGAGTTAATGGAACAGGGTCCAAGAGTGTTTGAGGACGTCCAATTAGGAAGGCGACAATGGATCATGGGGAATGCCAAGCGATGCCTAAAGAGGCAGAGCGAGATGCGTCGTAGACGCAGGACAAAGGGAGACCTAAGGAGTGTGATGGGCACAAGCCCAAGGACACTGAGGACAAGTGGCGAGGGTCTAGAGCATGCTTAGGTGAGCATGCGACATGACGAGGAATGAGTGTGATGCGGATAGTGCTTAGCTATATGACCATAGGTAAGCAGTGGCAGTGAAAGGGGCTATCTGAGTGGTGAGTGAGTATGAGGAGTACGAGCAATGTTCCAGCTGAAGGTTAACCATCTAGGCCTATTGGTAGGCATGGCATGGCATGGTCCAGGTGCCAGTCTATGACAATGATGTCCCATGTGGACATAGGAGGAGCAAGGTGAAGACGAGCAACAACAAAAGCTAACCAAAGAAAGAAAAAGGTATGGGGGTTCCCATTATTGTAACAGATTAAGAATGGTGAGGCATTGTGGTGGCAATATGATGGATTTGGATGAAGTCAAGGAAGTCTGGTGTGGAAGATCAAGGACAGGGTCTAAGATGATGGGACAGAGTCTGAGATGACTCGAGGACGTCCAATCAGGAAGGTGATAACAGATCATGAGTGTTATGGTATTGTGGTCCCCCTCCCCTTTTACTTCATTTCTTCATACCTGGTACAACTCCTGACCTACTTATCTCACCCCTTTGTGAGTCAGCTAGGAACTTATCACTTACACAATTGTAGTATAGTCGACTCCCTCATAACAGATACCTGTCGGGATAAGCCAAAAGGTATCCATTATTAGGGAGTATGGGGTATGCGAGAGGTTGTTATGTGCGAGTGAAAATTAAATCAAGCATGCACTGCTATGCACAGATCAAATGCTAAACAATGTTTTATGGTAGTATGAGGATTATTTACAAGCAAAATAGTTAGTTATCTTATCATCCTTCATGCCTCTCATCTTGGTGCTGCATGTCCTTTGTCCAAATGATCCTAGCATGCATTCAAGCTTCTGGGCAAATGGGTCATCCCAGTCTCCTATATATTCCCATAACAACAAGGCAGCTTGAACAGCTTTGTTCCTTGTTGGACCTATAGTTGCCACTGTGGCAGTGCTGCTACCTGGTTTGTTGTCACTGCTCAGCAGGTTCCCTTCATGTGCATTCTTTGCATCCATCACTGCATGGTGAATATCTTCATCAGTTGCACCAGCAATATCATGAGACTTGACTGCAGGATTAAGAAGCTCAGAGGGACTCATTCGGTTTGACTGCTGGAGGACTCCAGTTGATTGTAGGTCATCAAGAGCATGCTGGACAATTGTCTCAGCTTGTGTGATGGGATCGTGGGTGGTGTTGACAAGTGATGAGATGGGGAGCGATGGCTGGGAAACAGGTTGCAATGTGTCCAAGTAGGCTTCATCTGGTAAGATCCCAGCCTTCTTCCAGCAGTTACAGACAGTTGTTGTGTCTACCTCATTCCAGGCTTCATCAGCAAGCCGCATCCCTTCAAGCTGGTTAATGGTGTAGATATTTGAAGGGGTAGTGCCAGCTTCATAGAGGTCAATGGCATGCTGGATAAATTTCGCATGGTAGTGGGCCTTAAAACAGCAAATTATCCCCTGATCATTTGGCTGGATGTGCACAGTGAGATTTGGCTCAAAATTTTCAACATGGATATTTGTGAGATTGTCAGGGATGACATGACCAGAGAAGTTATCTTGCAATAAGAGAATCTTTCACCCCTTAGTTCTAAGCTTCTGGTCCCAATCTGAGAGCCATTCCTGGTAGATGGTGGTCATCATCCAGGCTTTTGAATTGCTCCAATAATAGAAACCAAGCTGTGTGGAAATCTTGTTCTTGAATGCACAAGGTTTCTGTACCCTTCCAATAATGAGCGGTGGGAGTTTCATTGAACCATCAGCATTTGTTATGAACAAGTATGTCAATCAAGCCTTGTTTCCTTTAATGCCTGACAACTGCTTGTCACAAAGACCATGATCAGGTGGCATACTGTTGAATTGTGGTTCAAGACAATTATTTTTGCAAAAAATGGTACAAAGACTCACTCTGTTATGACGCACACAGTATCTCAGTGGCAAGCCAAAGATGTTACAGTCGAGCGCCCCACCTCTTGTATGAGGCTATCATTTTCCCCTTTTTCCTTCACCCCAGTTACCTACTTTGAAGATGACTGGCTAGTCTTCCCTGACATACCTGTAGTCCGCACGCTGGAGCTCCCTTAAGCTGCTCCAGACCCCTTTCTTCCTATTCCGAACACCTGCAGATTTCCCTATTTAATCCACGGATTTCTTTATCTAAATCTGCAGATCTCCTTCCCACACCTGCGGATTTCCTTCTTCCTTTTCTGGAAACCCATGGACTTTCTTTCCCTTCTGGAAACCCATGGACTCCGCAGCTTGCCCTTATAGCAAGCTTCCTTTTAAACCCTTTGACCTTCCCCTTCATCCCATTCCTCGACCCAGGGCTCAGGGTTGTATTACTAGATAAATAACTAGGGACTCCACTGTATATTCCCTAGCTTATTCTACACAGTCTCGGTTTACTGTGTGTCATCACTAAGCTTGCAAAGCATTGTTCCTCACTTTGCCCCTCATCCTAGAATCATAGAACTTTGGGACTTCCAAGGGGTAACCTGTTCCCTTGCCCATCGCCCGCGTCTTCTGAATTCCGCACAAGTGGATTAGTCTTCAACACGCTTGCTGTGGGTCTTCTCTGCCATTTGCCACCTCGATCCCTTATTCCCCATTCCCTTGCAGCTATTCCATGTAAAGCTGACCGCCTGTCTCAAGTGTCACTTAGCTCGACGACCCGCAGTCAAGCCCAGGCGTAACAAAAGAATAAGCTGCCCTCTACGTCACCTACTATCCAGTAGCAGCGACCCCCACCCTCCACCACCATGTTCCAAGTCCCCAGTCCAGATGATGATGACTCGTCTGTAGACAATCGAGAAGTGAGACAAGCCACTGCCCTTGCCACTGCCTCCTGCCAGAACAAACTCTGCAACCAAGAGTTAGAACAACAGTTCCAGGCCAGAGAAGAGCGGCTTCGTATTGAGGAAGAAGACAGGAGACAAAATGAATGGTATGAACAAGACCGTGCTCGCAGAAGGATAGCTGGAAGTGGTAGCCCATCGTCAGGGTCTGCTACTCTGACTGCTCGTGTACCAGTACCAGCCTGGACACCTGTTTGGGGAGATCGGGTACCAGCTCCAACTCAGAACCTGCCAGAGAGGGTACCAGCCCCTGCTCAACCTACTGGCTCCCCTCTAGCCATTGCTAGCCCAAGGAGTCTAGTACCCACTGGGAATCCTGACATACACCTCCCCAGGGAAGACAGTGATTGGTCCAACCACTATTCCAACGCTGAAGATAGTAGTGACAAAGAGGCAGACATGGGGAAAGAATCATTACCAAAGGAGTTTTCTGGCAAGATCTCCGATGCCAATTGGTGGATCTCTGCCATGAGTACCTTTGCCGTTGCCAAGAAGGACAAGTACTCCAACTATGACCTCGTGGCTATAGCCTTATCAAAGATGCCCGAGGGGCAAGGCAAGATGTTTGCGGAAGGGTATTATGCAAAGGAAGCTGATGATCCCGACACCTGGATGAAGTGGAGGAAGTTTATTGAGGAATTCAAGATTGCCTTCGCCATGAAGGATGATGAAGCGGAAGCACGAAGGCAACTGCAGACATGGCGCATGCTGCCGAAGGATGGACCATCTTCATCTTCCTTCACCCGTTACCAAACCCGCTTCTCCCTTCTGGCAGGACAGGCCAAGATCAAGAAAGAAGCCACCCTCTGCAACTTCTTCGCTAGAGACCTCCACCCCGAAATCATGAAGATCATCTTGAGCAGTACAGAACCCACCACCCTCAAAGACTGGATCTCTCGTGCCTCGTCAGCCACCCAACAGCTAGCTAAAATTTCCAACTACCAGCAAGGCCAATATTCCACACCTCACAATTTCCGTGACCCTAACGCAATGGACATCGATGCCATCAACCTAACCCCCACCGAAAGAGCTCGCCACATGAAAGAAGGGCGATGCTTTATCTGCCATGCTAAAGGATGCTCCACCCGAAAGCATCGGAAGGGTAATGAAGGACCTTCCCACGAGCGTAAAAGCCGAAGCCTGTCACCAAGAAGCTCATCTTCCACTTTGGGATCAGGAAGAAGTGAGCAGACGAGAGCGGTCTCCACTGAATCACAGCTGGAGAAATATATCCGGAATTTGAAAGAGAGCAAGAAGGGGGATGATGAAGTCCTTCAGGTTCTCAAGACTTGCTTTGAACCCGACTACCAGGGAGAAGAAGAAACCCCTAACTCCCAGATGGATGTCGATGAAGAAAGGATCACAAGTGTGAATGTATGCTCTTTGACTTTGAGGAAGGCCCAGGATTTTTAGGAGAGAGGCGAGCAGCAACGACTCTAACCTCTCCGCAGTACCCCTCTGTAATTGTATCCACTGAAGATTGATCAATACTAGTTCCCATTTCCATATCTTCAGCAGGAGGGGGAAACATTGTGTTGCAACCTCAGGATAAACCCTAGGCTACACCACTAATAATAAACTTAACGACTTAGGATGGACAAGTGAACACGAAGGTTTTATGAGGGAAACCAACAGAGAACTTGACTGAAGTTCTCTGGTGGGCTTGATTGTCTTATATACCTTTTACATGTTTGTACCTATTG
>JBBPSY010000370.1:1585-14212 GCA_038093855.1 Rugiboletus extremiorientalis
ATAAACAGCGGGACAAACGCGTGATCATGGAAATACATTTCGATCTTGTCCCCTAGCGTTTCCCTCGCCGTATGAGAGAACATATAAGGTCCAAGCATCTTGTTCGTCACGTCAAACGGTGTCAATATAGTGTTTTTCTCGTTCATCTTGGAGCTGCAACTCGAGCATCAACGTAGAGCGCTGCGAGACACCCGATGGAGAACGCACAGATCCTTGCCCTCGTCAAACGTCATGGTATCGCTCGATAACCGCCACGTCGAAAGCATATTCAACACCTGTCGAATGTCTGACTGTGATCCAGCAATGAGTTGATCAACGACGTTTGCAGGGATCTTCATCTTTTCCCTGCGCAAGACAATATGTCAAACATATGCCTCATGCGTAGGTAGACGAACATACTTGAATATGATGCTCATGATGCGTGAACGGACCGCAGCTGCATCAGGTCTACACGCCAACCGTGAATGATCAGCGAACACGACGTGCTCCCGTACGACCCACCTTTTAAACGGGAGACTAAACGTGTTTCCCTTGAGGGGCTTCAACTTTTGTGCTCCACCATCGTTGGCGATACAAATGATTGGAATCTAGACAGAGACAGCGACGTCGGTCAGGTGTCGCTCCTTGCCTGTACGACGGGTACTTGCCCTTGTCTTTTTGATCATTGCGTTCAAAGCACCGACACCTCCCCGGTCTCCTGCGGACATCCCATCGACTTCGTCCATGATGAGGCACGTCTTGTCCGTGATGGTGACACCCAGCGCATTCGTCGCCTAGCATACCCCCTCACTCAACACCCACACCCCACCAAAAGCCAAACACGCACCTCTTTCCCGCCCATCCAGCCATCCAACGACGCATTATTGATGTTCATACCGCTCTAGACAGACTTTCAAAACCCGAGCATGCGTCGTGCCCCGTACAGTACCCACCTCGACGAGTTTCTTGCTCCGAGCATCGCTTGCATTCAGTTCGATCGGCGTGAACCCCTCGCGTTTGGCACACAGGTGTGCGCTCGTCGTCTTGCCGATGCCTGGTGGACCGGATATGAGCACGGCACGAAAGATGTTCATGCCGCTTTTGCCGGGCTTGTTGAAGCCTGATTTCGAGCTCGACGACCAGTCGTGCAACCACTGCTGGAGCTTCTCCACCTGACCCTTGTTCCCGCATATCTCCTTGATCGTCCGCGGCGCATACCGCGTCGTCCACAGCTGTGACGCCAAGTCCTGCTTCGGACCGACTCTACACGCCCCAGCCATCAGTGAAGAAGAAACGCACATCCACGCTCCAACTCGAGAGCAGGAGTGCAACGTACCCACCAGACCCAGCCTTTTCCTTGCCCTTGCCTCGCTGCCCTCCCTCCTCCTGCCCCATTGTCCCCGCCTCCCTCTCCCGCCTTTCCATTGCCCTCGCCGCAGCCCTCGCCGCCTCCTCCTCCTTCTCCATCCGCTTCCGCGTCTTCTCGTCCAGCTGGACGCCGCCCTCTGACCCTGGCCCGACCCTTGTGCCGATGAGCGCGAGGAACGCGTCCTCGGAGAGCGTCTTGAGCCCGTGTTTCTTGATCGCGGCGAGCTTGGACGGGCCGGCGTTGTCGCCGAGGACGACGTAGGAGGTCTTGGAGGACGGCTGGAGCGTGACGCGCCTGTCGTGCGTGTGTGTCAGACCGTGGCGGAAAGGAAAGGCGAGAAAAGGCGCGAGGATGCGTACCCGCCATAGCGCTTCGCGAGGTCGGTCGCCTCCTCGCGCGACAAGGACGAGAGTTCGCCCGTGAAGACAAAGGCGAGGCCGAGGAGACAGTCGGGCGACGTCGCTGCTGGGATGGGCTTGGAGCCTGGCGCGCGCGGACCCGCTGCTTTGGCGGCGGCCCAGTTGAACTTGTTGGCGGGTGGCATGATGACGGTAGTGGACAGAGATATATATTCGACTACGAACACGCGCGGGCTAGTCGCTGTCGCTGCTATCGTCCCCGTCCCCGTCCCTGTCCCCGTCCCCGTCCTCCGCCTCGTCCGTCGAGCTGTCGTCGTCGCTCTCCTCCACGACCGCCGCCTTCTTCACAGCGCCGCCCCGCATCGCCGCCATCTGTCCAGCCAGCGAATCCTCGTCGGGATCGGAGATCTCGTCTTCCGGCGTCTGCGCTTCCGCCGCGAGCGCAGACAGCTCGTCAATCTTGAGCTGCATCGCACCCCAGTCAACGTCGCACAACGTTCAGAGTCCACACAAAGACACCCACCGAGATCGGCCGACACGTCTCCTCGCCAACAATGGTGTCGCTCACAAAGTACACCTTCCAGGTGAAGAGCCCGACGTTGGGTGGGGCCTGGAACTGGATCTTGTAGCACCTGTAATCCCGCTCTTTCGACGGGTCCGAGCGTGGCACGTCAGTAATCTTCATCGGCGGGACGACCGTCCGGTTCAACTTGTCGTCGGCGAGAACGAGCCACCATCCGGGCTTGCGGAGCTGTGGCGCAATGTCAGCTACGTCCATTCAAACGTCGACCATCGACACCCACGCCAGGCCAGTGGGGAGCGTGCGCGTGTCGTGCGCCCTCGCCTTCCAGTGCTTCTGCATCTCCCCGTGTATTCAAAAACTTGTCGTCCATCTCGCCATTCTTTTTTGCCGTCTTGGCATCTTGCTCCGGGAGCGGCGAGGTCGTGCCAGGCGCCTTGATCCGCAGCTTCACCAGCAAGAACACAATGGAGGACGGTGTCACCAGACGTTCGCCAATCACTTGGACAATAGAATCACCTCGGGGCGCGCGCGACGTGAATCATGTCAACGTACCTTTGAATCCCATGTCGACAATCTCCAGCGTTCCCCAGCTGTCGAGCGCTTTGCTAGCCTCTGAAGCACGTTCGTCGCCACTCTCTCTCAGATCGTGCACAAATGCTGCAAGGTCTTGCTTTCCCGAAGCCGTCGCCGTACTGTCGAATCCCGGCAGTTGGGCTTGTGGAGGAGTAGCCTTGCCGGGGACCAACGCCTGTACAATGTATGCGTGGAGACGCATGACACCAAGGGTAGGTGCGAGCCAGTTCCGAGCGGATGCGATGCTCAAAAGGGCGTTGAGTAGCATGGGTGTTTGAAGGAGCAGCGACGTTTGCTCTAACGTGCACCTGTGAGTTTGAAATCCCAACGCAAGTCCGGCAGAGCCTACCTTGCTCCAGGACCCTTGAATCGAGATTGAGCCGTAAAAAGTGGGCATAGAGCAACGCCAACGCCCGCTGGGCCTTTTCATCACCGGCAGCGATCCTGGACGTCTCCTTCCAGTCGTCGCCTACACTCTTTTCAATCTCTCTCACCACCTTGCTCAAGTCACCCGTATGCTTGGTCTGCGACTCGTACCGGAATGCGCCACCAAGGACCTTGAGGATGTCGCGGATTCCACTGCCTTCCTCGACACCCTTCCAGAAACCCTCTGCGGTGTTTGCCTCGATGCCATCCTTTGTCTTTCCTCTGCTGCCGAACCACCAGCGTCCGACCATGCCGGGGAGGAGACCGCCGATGAGGACGGCGTAAAGGCCCAAGACCCAGATGTTGTTCTTGCCCTCGACGATCCAGGACGGGAGGGCGATACCCATGGAGACTTCTTGTCGGCCGTCGGGATGGCCATAGAGTTCATAGTTTCGACGGATGGTGTCGTCTGTGAGACTGCGGCAGAGGCGTGACATGGAGAATAAATCAAGGCAGCAGCACTCACGATTTGTATGCCTTTGTGATTTCTACAAAGCGATTGGCGATTTGTTCGGCGGTCTCGTTCACGGTCGCCTTGACCTTGTCTGGGTGACTTTTTTTTCACGGCGGTCAAGAAACGCGGCGGAGAGGTGTCTCGCGATACGTACTAGATTTTGGACAGCTTTTTGAACAGTGATTTGACTTCCTTTTCCGTGACACCCTGGACGGATGGATGAGCGGGGTGGGAGGGCAAGTGAATGTGCACGTACGGCAGAGACGCCCAATATTTCATACGGGTCGTACACCTTGTTGTCGGACTCGGCGTTGCGCACCTTGTACACCAACAAGGCAACGACGGACCAGCCAACGAGGAGGAAGGCGGACCTGAGGGACGGGTCAGAGCGTGCACGCATGGGCTCGTCGAGACGCGCACCGCGGTGTGAGCCTGAGACGGAATGTGTTTTCGGCAAGGACGTGTTTTCGGCGGTCGAGACAGGGCTGGCACTGACAGCCGCGAACGCGTGCTTCGGGACGTTCTGTGCAACGAGGTGAGCGCGAGGCGAGTCGGGACGGCGATGCGCACCTTTGGCCGCGCGCGCGACGGCGGCGAGGGAGAGGGGGACGAGGACGATGGCGAGGACGGATATGAAAAAGTAGGCGGCCATGTTGCCCGCCTCGTCGTACTCGTACTTGGCCATGGTCGACGTGCAGGTCTGAGCTGTGTTTTGACGTGGCGCAGCCGTGCGGTCGTGCGAAACCGCGCTCTCAGGGGTTTCCTTTACACCATGTCCACCGCGCACCGTCCGACATGGGACCCCGCCCAAGCACGCAATGTCAAGGGCGGCTCGAGGCAGTTTTCCGTCCGCGACATGGCGGCACACACGAAGCTCAAGTTTCGGTGGGTCTCACTCTCGCGTCAGCGCACGCGCACGCTCACGGGTTGCGTGCGAGACCAGGCAGCCGGGGCAGACGTCTTCGGGCGAGGTCTCGCGGCGGGATCTGAGGGCAGAGCTGCTCGTGGCAGAGGAGGAGGCGCGGCACAAGAAGCGCAAGGCCGAGGGCAGGCCGGTCGCCCCCGTCACAGCCATCACGGATGGCGTCGAGGACGACGAGGCCGTCAAGCGGCGGAAGCTGCTCCAGCAGGCGCTCGAGCTCGACAAGGATGATGACGAGGACGAGAACGAGGACAGGGGGGACGTGACACAGGACAAGGACGAGGAGAGCGAGGAGGACGAGGACGATACCGACGAGCTGCTGCGCGAGCTCGAAAAGATCAAGCGCGAGCGGGCAGAGGAAAAGGCGCGCCAGGAACAAGAGCAGTTGGCGTCGCAGCTCGGCCAGACGCAAGGCTTGAACACGACCGTGCCCGGGACGTTTTCGGTCAAGCGACGGTGGGACGACGGTGCGTGGATCTGCCGTGTCTGCCTGCGACGGACGATGACCGCGCGGTGTGTCAGACCTCATCTTCAAGAACCAGGCGATGAATCAAAAGGAACGGTCGGGCCACTTTGTCAACGACCTCTTGCGCACCGAGTTCCACAAGTATGTGCCCCGTCGTGTTGCCTGTCCTCGTCTGACCGTCTCGCCAGAAAATTCATGGCCAAGTTTATCAAAGTAAGTGGTGCGATCTCGAACGTGCAGACTACCGAGCGTGTCTTGTTTTCCGCAGTGATGTCGCTGTAGCGTACGAGTAGTAGCGTGTAATCCACCCCTTTGTCTTGTTCCATGCGGGTCAGGCTCGCCACGCACACACCGCTGCCCCACCTGCGAGCCTGGTTCCCGCTCGCTCCCCCGTCGGTGCACTCGATCGCCGCCTTCAAGTCCCTCCTCTGCACGTCCCTCGCCGCCTTGCGCGGTGTCTCGCCCGCCTCGCTGCGTCTCGCTGTCGATGGCTTTGAGCTGCTCGACATGTCCGACCTCTCCGTCGTGCGAGACGGCGACCTCGTCTGGTGCGTCACGACGGTCCCCGTTGGAAGCATCTAACGCGCGTGCAGCATCGACCTGTGCGACGTGCCCGATGCAGGCTCAGAACCCGCATCCGCGCGCAAGCGGAAACGACGCACGTCTTTGTCCAGCTCCGAGTCTGGATCAGATCCCACCCCCTCTCCGTCAGCGTCCGAGTCCGACTCGGAGAGCTCGGACGCATCCACGTCGGACTCGGACGACTCGTCCTGTCCACCGACACCGTCTGTGCGCAGCGCAGCGCCCCCCAAAACACAGGCTCAAATAACGCCGTCTGCGCCGCACCCGTACGTCGTGTTCCCCGCCCGCCTCGTGTTCCGTGGGTCACCTTTTGCCAGGCCGGCGTTGGTTCCTCCTGGGTATGGTAAGCCGCAAACACGGTTGCGGAATCTACGACGACGACGCAAGCGAATGCACGAGACCGAGGCCGCCAGTGTCTCTCAAGGCGAACCGGCATGCACTCAGGCGATCGCGCCAACGATTCCTGACGCCAGCGCTCCCCCAGCGCTCCTCTCGCTCTCTCTCCGCAACAAGAACAAGGCCAAAAACTTCAGGTCGCTTCTGAGCAGACCGTTGGCTCCCAGGATCATATTCGGGGATCAGGAGGGCGACGCTCCTACCGCGCAACCCACACAGACACGCCCACGTCTGATACCGCCATCGTCACGCGCCGTGCTGCCCCCCAATATCTTTGTGACGAGCATCGACGTCGAGGCAGGCAGGCACAGAGACAAAAAGAAACGCCGGATGCGTGTCGAGTATGGCGACGCGCTCGAGGCGGATGTCTCGCTCGACTACGGGCCAGCCCCGGCGGCGGACGTGGACGGGCTAGAGGCGACGGCGGACAAGCACTGGGACACGCTGGAACGGCCGACGCGCGACACGCTCGCCCCGGGGATGCTCGTCGGCTACAAGGTGAGGACCGTCCTGTACGCTGTGCCCCGCTGACCCGACTCTGGTGCAGGCGCTGGGCATCGACCCCGTGACGCACACGCCGGGACAGTGTCTGTCGGTCGTGCGCGTGGCGTCGTGCGGCGACGCGCGGGTGGTCGTACAGCCACTGCGGGCACGTGACGAGGTCTCGTTTGGCGGGCCGGTCGGACCGGACGGCAATGAGGCGGCAGAGGAGGGGCACACGTGGGATGACGTCATCCACGGCGATTGGAGGGTGCTTCAAATGTGAGCCGGCGTGCGAGGTCGCTCGGCGCGGCTCCGGCAGGGCCACCCGGTTTCACCCGAGGCGTCCGCGTTGGTTTTTATTGCGCGCGCGTCGCCGTTCTCGTTTCAGAGTCAGATCACCTTTGCTCGTCGTGCGCCGCGTTCCCAAACGCCCTCTCCTCGTCGTCCGGGACAGCCCGCGCGGCTCTCTGTCGCACTCTACCACAGTACTACTAGCTTGTAATCACACCATGCTCCCAAAGGTCGCGAACCACCTCTTTTTGCACACCTCGCGTGCCGTCGCACTCGTCCAGAACCAGTCTGGCGCGCTCCGAAATGTGCTCCAGTCCCCTGCAGCCGGCGCTGGCTCCTCCTGGGGCAGCGCAGGCGCAGGCGCAGGTCCAGGCGGCGCCAAGTTCCACGCCGGAGGCAAATTCTACAAGGGCTACACCGTACGTGACATGTTCCCCGTCTCACACGCCTCGCTCCCACATCACAACAGGGCGCCGGTCGGGCCATCACCCACGCCAACTCCTCTGCAACCCAAGACGGCGCTGCCAAGGCAGACGACGACAAGGAAGAGATCAAGGCTACCTTGGTCACCCCTCGCGCCGCCTCGTCGAAACCACCCCGCACACTCGGACGTCGGCACTCTCTTTCGCTCCCCGCCGGTCTCAATGACCATGACCTTACTGGCGCCGGCGTCTTGCACGCTGTGCAGATGCAGCTTCGCGAACGCCACGCTGCCGCAGCCAACAAGGACCAGCAGAACGAGACCACCGAGCCGCGCCCCGTGACTGCCTGGTCCCCGTTTTCTCTCGCACTCGAGGACGCCTTGTCCAACAAGGACACCTCTACCATCTTGCAGCACGCCCGGTGGCTGATTGACCCCCAGACAGAGCCTGCATTGTCCTACGCCCAGCCCACCCTGCTCGATTTCAACCATGCTCTCCGAGCCCTCGTCGCCGTCGGTTCTGCGACCAGCGCATCCCTCATCCCGCAGCTTTACGACGCCCTCTCCCAGTCCGGTCTCACGCCTAACCTGGGCACGTTTGTCAACACCATCGTTGGGCTCACAGACAGGGATCGCGAGGTCCAAAAATCGCTCGAGGTCCTGTCGTACCGTGCGAGACGACGGCAGTTGACTCCCATTGCGGATCTCGATGACGTGGCAGGCGAGGAAGCCCAAGTCGATGAGAGACAACGGGCGACCTTGCTTGCGGAGGACAATTTTGCGACTGCAATGCGTGTCTTTGATGCCGCTTGCGTCGCCGGTTCTCAGTCGACGCCTGACACAACCGCAACCGCCAAGCCACTGGCTGCCCACTTCCCGATCAACGTTTACCACGGCCTCTTGCGCTCGTGTGCTGCTCACGCAAACATCGACGCTGCCATCCGCGTATATGCGCAATTGGAAGCCCGATCTCGACCCCCTCCCACGGACCTGATGTTCTATTACCTGCTGTCAACCTATGTCAACGCAGGTGATCTGACAGGCGCCAAAGAGGTCTTTAAAGAGTTCCGAGATCTAGGTGCACGTGGTCTGGTCATGGAGATCGAGCGACAGTTCCCGATTCAGCTCAGGATTTGGAACAAGATGATTCATGGCTATTTCAAGGCCGGTCAACCTGATGGTGCACTTCGTCTGCTCGAGACGATGATGGACAGTGGGCGTCCGGAGAAAGGTAACGCTCGGTTTACTTTCACACATGTATTGTGTACTGATACGCGTGTTAGGCGACCTAGCCTCAATTCCGTCCCCATCTTCGTCAACGTTTACGACCATCATCAGTGGCTTCTGTAATCCTTCTTCGTCAGATGCTGCTCACAATCTACCCAAGCCGGACATTAAAACTGCGCTGTCTTGGTTCGACCGTCTTCTCCAGCAACCTGCCGCATCCAGCGATGCTGACGAACCCACTCAAAATCCTTCCCGTCCTGACCAGGTCTGTTGGAGTACCATGCTAGATGCCCTTGTGGAGGCTTCGTCCGAGCAGAGTGCCTACGTCAGGGACCTCAACAGGCTCTATGATATCCTCGTCGACTGTCCGCCAAGGGATCGTTTGGGCATCAAAGTCTCGGATACGCTCATGGTTCTAGAAGCGAACCTCCGTGTGCTCGACGAGTTTGCCAAGTCGCGTCAATCTGTGGTGACAATAAGCGAAGCCGAAGAAGCGAGTCACACTGCCAGCTTTATCGGTAAACACATGCAGAGAGTCATTGGCCAACTGTTGTCTGTCAAGCCTGGCAAAAACCTTGTCAAGTACAAGGCGGCGACCACAAGGATACTGTCTGGTTATCTGGACACCATTGTAGCTACTTCCCCACCCACTCTCGCTTTGGAGCAAATGCTGTTGATGATGCCCCTCGTCGCGTGGCTCGGCTCACCCACCACAGCTTCGATTGCCCATCCTCTTCTCCATGCCTACAAGTCTGCTCCTCAGAAACTTGATTCCGTCTCGGACCTAGAGACACTTATTCAGTGTGCACTCTCGCTCCCTGTCAACCCCGCTGACTCGGACGTTCTCTCTTCCTCGGAACGCGCATATACCGGTCTGATGCCACTGCTACAAGCGATGAGCGACACAGGAGTTGACCTGAGGTTGGTTTCTAGCAAGGTACAGGTTGCTTTGACGGAAGCTCTTTACGCCAACTACACAGAGCGCGAGGTGTCTCGCTTTTTGGACGGTCTCGCATGGTCTTTCAACCGTCTTAGGATCCCCCTTGCCGAGCGGACGAACGAGGACAATGTCCCTCGTGTCCCTACGCCACCCTTGCCCTCTGCCGAATATCTTCCACCCGCAACCCAGATCATCATCGACGTGGAACTCAGTCGTCAGATTGACCAATGGTTTCCTTCGCACCCATCCACCACCGTTCACGATAGTTACAACACGCTTCAGGCAGCGATCTCCACGACATCACCCCGTTACCCTCACCCGGCCACTCTGGGCAGGCTGATCAATGGGCTCGGACGCGCGGGCAACATCGCTGCAGCACAATCGGTATATTCCATCGCTCAGCAGGTTCTCTTCTCGCCCTTTGTTGCTCAAAGCCCCACTTGGCAATCTCAGGCATGGTTCCAGATCGAAGACAACATGATCATTGCCTATGCACACGGCGGCGACATGGATGCTGCGTTTGGGCACCGGAGCCGGATAACTGCTGCGGGTGGTGTTCCCTCTCCTGACGCATATGGATCCTTGATCGAGTGCGTCAAGGACACCACGGACGACACTTCCAATGCCATGGCTCTCTTTGCGGAATGTCAGATGCTCGGGACAAAGCCCAACGTGTACCTCTACAACACGATCATCTCCAAGCTCGCCAAGGCACGCAAGGCAGACTTTGCCCTTGAGCTCTTCCAACAGATGAAGACCAACACGTCGCTGCGTCCCTCGTCGATCACTTATGGTGCTGTCATTGCTGCATGCGCAAGGGTCGGTGACGCCGTTGCCGCCGAGCAACTGTTCACAGAAATGGCTAGTCAGCCCAACTTTAAGCCCCGGATTCCACCCTACAACACGATGATGCAACTGTACACGCACACGAAGCCGGACAGGGAGAAGGTGTTGTTTTACCTGAATAAGATGGGCGAGGCCAGTGTTCAGCCTTCGGCACACACGTACAAGGTGGGTTATTCGTGTTCTCTCCATTTATGCGGTCTCAAATGCGTTGCAGCTCCTCATTGATGCATACGGAACCATCGAACCTGTTGACGTGGCTGCCATGGAGGCGACCTTTAAACGAGTCGAATCGAACCCGCACGTCCGTCTTCAAGGTAGCCATTGGGCGGCGCTCATCAATGCCTACGGTTGTGTTCTGAAAGACACGGACAAGGCCATTAGTGTTTTCGAATCCATTTCCTCTCACCCATCTTCCCAGCGTGGTTCCACTCCCCTTCCCGATGCGGTGTCCTACGAGTCCCTGATCAATGTGCTGGTGACACGCAAGCAGATGGATCTTGCACAGCAGTATCTCGCTCGGCTGCAGGCGACGGGCGTACACATGACGGCGTACATTGCGAACCTGTTGATCAAGGGACACGCTGCCGACGGTGATATCGAGCAAGCGCGGGTCATATTTGAGAGCTTGGCAGACCCTCCTCGCGGCGTCGCCGCCTCTGGCAACCACGTCCCCCACGACTCCGCCTCCTCTTCTTCCACTCCTCCGCTCTCGCCAGGCTCCGTGTCGTACAGAGAGGTGAGATTGCAAATGCAATGCCTTTGCGGTTGCTGATTCTTTTTAGCCTTCGACATGGGAGGCGATGTTCCGGGCAGAACTCGGCAACGGTGATCGTGATCGTGCGGTAGCCCTCCTCGAACGGTTGAGACAACGGTATGTTTGTATGTTTGCGAGCCGAGACTGCCTTGTCTTGACCTGCCCTCTTCCACAGGCATTTCCCAGAGGCGGTGTATAACCGAATACGAGGTATCATGCTCGACGACGCGGTCGCACCTTGGGGTGGCCAGTCGCAATCCCCATCACAATCACAGCCCGAGTCGCCACCGCCACCTTCGTCTTCGTCGTCTTGATGGCCTCATTGCCATGTAGATTTATGCGCCGTTTTGCATCAACGCTTGCGCTTGTCCGTCGACCTTGAGAACATAATATGGAACGGACGGGCACAAGGAGTATTTAAAAAAAGAGCATCTACTTCGTCATTCATTTACTTGCCTGGCTGATATGTATGCTGCGCCATGGCCTGCTCACGCCGACACTTGTATACTAACTTACCTTGCCTTGCTGTATCATACCCATCTAAACTACTTTAGGATGCTATCGCCGAATGCAAATGCACCACTTTTTACCGAACAATGCAGCGAGTGTGATTCATTCAGATGAGATGGAGTGTAAATATACGGATATACAAAGCGTCCACGACACGACCCCGAATTAGATCTCGACTTTTTTTTTCTTTTTTCTTTTTTCGAAACGACACCTGTGATCAATCCAACCGATCACGCCTGACGTAGCGTTTCTCCGTTTCCCAATGGGCCGACTCGTCCGCGAACAGGTTCCGAATCCAGAGCGCGACGACGACGACGAGGCCGAGTACGACAAAGAGCGTGATGTACGGATGCGCGACGACGGTCGCTTCGACATGGACGAGCGTCGCATTGACAGACTGTCCACACAATGTATTCAAAACGACCCCCCACAGGACGGCGAACGCAGAGAGAAACACACACACACCTGTACACCCCGTTCGAGCGCATTCCGCGAATGCCTCGGTCTCGCTTTCCCTTCCAAAATCGCCTCGAGCGCCGAGGCGACGCTGATCGAGTTGAACGCGATCGCATGGCCCGTCCCGTCCTGGTTGTAATACAGCAGACGCTACCCCTTACGCGTCAGTCCCCCCGTCCCCACCTGTACACAGAGACGACAGACCTCGTGATCGGCAACGACAATCGCGGGCTCCGAGCCCGTCTTGATACCATACATGTCCTTGATCCACTTGCCCCACTGTCCTGCGTCCATCCACGTAAACACCACCTGACGGGTCTCGTCATCGGTCGCATCGCTCCACTGAGTGCGTAACCGCCACTTGGTCGCAATCTCGTGTAGCTTGTTCGATACGGTGGATTGTTGGCCCTCGGGCGTGGCGACGATGAGCACGAGGGGTTTGTGTGGGGCGTACATGACTTGCTGGAACACGTCCTTGGAGAGTTCGAGCGACGACGGGAAGCGGTGCACATGGAACCACGTGTCGAGTGCCGAGGAGGAAGAGGAAGCAGAGGAAGGGTAAAATACTGCGACGGGTTCCCGTGCGTTGTTGTCTTTGAACGCGAGGAGCGCCGAGTGGACGTTGGCTCGGAGCTTGTACTTGCGGAAGA
>JBBPSY010000371.1:0-14153 GCA_038093855.1 Rugiboletus extremiorientalis
CCTGGAGGCTCCGAGGAGTTCCACGGAAGTCCGAGGAGGCTGCCAGGAAAGGAAAGGTCCTCGTTCCACAACTGAGGTGGTTGACGAGTTGAGACGAGAAGAGGGCGAGCATACGGTGCGAGCCCAGGCGGTAAGACGACATTGTATCCGATATTGGCAATGCCGAATGTGGAAAGGATTTGCCTGATGGGATAGGCTATCAGGGAATGGAAGCATCTCGGGGTGATGCAAGCGCAGAGTCGTGGAAGCCTGATGGTGCGAGCGAGGACAGGGTCCGAGCGAGCGGAACAGAGTCTGAGATGACTCGAGGACATCCGATCAGGAAGGCGACGACGGATCGCGAGAAGTACCGAGCGATGCCTATTCGGGAATGGTGATACGCGTCGCAGACGCGGGACAAGGGAGACCTGGAATGACAGTGGTGGGCACGAGCCCGAGGACGCCGCGGACGAGGGCGAGCCGTTCTAGAACGAAGGGACACGCTTAGATAAGCGTGTGGCGCTGACGGGATAATACCGGGGTTCGGATAGTGCTAGCCTATATGGCATTAGGTAAGCAGTGGCGATGATAGGGGCTATCCGGTGGCGAGTGAGTGCTAAGGAGCACGAGCAATGTTCCATACGAAGTATAACCTTGTAAGCCTAATGGTAGGTGTAGCAAGGTGGTCCTAGGTGTTGGTCTATACGTGGTGTCCCATGTACGAGGGAGAGTACGGAGGAGGAGCGAAGGGAAGACGAGCGATGATGACGACGAGGAAAGCTAAAGAAAGAAGAAAAAGGTATGGGGGTTCCCATTATCGTAACACAACTTGATCGTCCAACCCTGGACTCCCATATGTCAGTCGAGCTAAGGTGGGCCCTGGTCTAAACAAGAATCTGGCAGGGTGCCAATATTACACAGCTGTACATATTTCTTTTCATTGTATTTCTCTCTTTATCAGACTCCACACTACACTTTCTCACCTGCACCATCATTCACTGTAGCATGTATCTTGTGAAATATAAGGTAGCTGCCATGGAAAACTGATGAACCCCACATGATTAAATTTGAGCCTATAATTGTTGTTAGCTAAGACATTTTTGTGCTGTAGTGTGAAATACACTATTCCTGCCAACCTACTGAAGTTTGAGAAGTCCTGGCATGCTCAGCATCTGTCACTCTGTGTCACCTTATGTGAGGTTTGCCAATCTTCTCTGCCACTTACATACAGTCTGTTGCAATTTACACAATACATATATTGATATGTGTATTTCTTGCTGGTCCTTCATGGTGGATACATCCCACTGGCCACATGTGCCAACACAAAGGAAAGCATGGATTGTGGACAGAGAGAGTCACTTCCATGTGAAGTGAACCATTGCTATTCAAATTGCTGTGACATTGTGAATCATGAATGTTATGACACAGGACAACTGTCACTCTATGACAACTGGAGTCCAAGCTAGTAACCATCAGTGTTGACTAGATGTGAGGTCCTTTGACTTTTGCTAATATGAAGAATAGAACTAAGAGGACTCAAGAGAGCCTCAGCCTCACAGAGTGAAAGAGTGGACACCAGTAATCACAGGTAGATTGCATAGAACTAGCTGGGGAGCTAGGACTCTACATGGCAGGGCTTATATACTGCAGTGGCTATAGCTAAGATGAACCTAAAGAGGTGAAGTCTAGGAATGGCCAATATGGACAATGGTGCCTGTAGTTGTCAACAAGTATTAATGTGAAAGAGAGGCATGAAAGAGGAATGAAGGTAAAGGGTCTGTGAGACTATATGGTGATAGTATCATAGCAGTAGAAAGGGTCTGGTTCTGCTACAGATGCAGTTGACCAGGAAGGGTAAAGGGTCTGTGACAGTGGCAGCTGTTACGGAAAGGGAATGGTTCCAATACTGCAAGGAGGCAGTAGAGTGGAATAGGAAGCAAGGCAAAGCATGGAGCTTAGTTGAACTGTGTAAAAGGGAGTGAGAGTGCATGGCAATGTTGGCAAGCCATATGTGATGTGGTACAGATCTAGCAAAGAAATGGACGGTGTTATGTTTGTACCGAAGTACTAACGTAGAACTTGGTCAAATACAAGGTCAAGGGTTCACCCTTACTTGAACGTCGGTTCAAAGTAAGATGAAAGCATACACTTCAGAAGTGGTACAATTGACTTATAGACGCTGCACACTTCAGAAGTGGTGCAGATGACTTATAGAGATCCTAGGGTTCAGAGGGACTACGAGGTGGATTGCCAAGTAGGTCAAAGTTAGAAAAATACAACCAGGTAAACGACTGGTTTATATACATTTTGGAGATGAAAGATAGAAGCTAGTAGAAGGTCATGGAACATGGAGGAAGGGTCACTGACCAAGCAAGTGATGAGTTAAGATGAATGGAAGGGGAGGTTGGTCAGCGATAAGGAAGATGACTAAGAAAAGGATATGGTCTCTTGGTGAGTCAACATGAGGCTTAGTAATACAGAGAGAATAGGAGAAGGGCGAGAAAAGAACAAATCGTAACAGATGGCAGCAATAGACAGGATCTAATGGATGGGGATAAAGGACAATGAGGACAAGGTCCAAGGTGATGGAATAGAGTCTGAGGAGGGGAACAACAAGGACAACAAGTACAGGGCATACCATGTGCTACCACAGAATGATGATGTCTGAGACATGGGACAGAGTCTAAGGGACTATGAGGAATGGTGAGGATGACTAAGGAACAAAGGGACATGCCTAGATAAGCATGTGGCACTGTTGGTTAACCATGGTTTGGATAAGGTCTTAGCTATCCCTTGGAATAGAGGGATTAGGTAAGCAGTGGCAGTATGAAGGTTATCTGATGACTGAGTGAGTGGAGGAGTACAAGCAATGTTACAGATAAATGCTAACCACTAGGTGGCTTGCTAGGCAAGCAAGGTGCATAGTGAAGCATAGTCTTGGAGCCAGTCTATGGCTGATGCTATCCCTAGGTGGACAAGGAAGTGGATCTGAGTAGGAGCAAGTGAAGGCAAGCGAGTGTAGTTGAGAGAAAAAGGTAGGTGGGGTCCATTACTGTAACAATGAATGTGAAAACCTCAAACTGAGGAGAAAGTGGCCACTCACTTGAAACACATAGATAGGTCAGCACCATGTCTTCTTTGAGGGTTCTGTATCCAGTAGCATACACTCCATATACAGTATTCACTAACCAGGATCAGCCTCAGACTGTGAGTTATGTAGAGAACCTCAGGCAAGGGTGAGCAACTTTGTGTACAGCTGCCCATGTTGTTACGGTAGTGCGGTCCCCCAGTCCTTTTTCTTTCTTTCTTGCTCACTGGTACAACACTTGACCTATGATTACCATAGGCAAACCCCTAACCACAGGGTTAGCCAACTACTTAATGCTTACCTCAGTACCAGTGAGGTTTCCTTTGTTTGTTCTTACTTATATATGTTTCCCTTTCTGTGCCACAGCCTATTGCTGTGTCACCCTTTGTCCTTCCTTGGTGTCCACAGCCCCACGGCCTCCATGGATACCTTGGACTTGCATTTATAGCCCTAGTGCATTGCAGCCTCATTGCTGCTGCACATCCACTTCTTTTGGCATGCTTGCATGCCCCTTTTATCTCTTCTCACTCAACTGCCCGGATGCGGAAGTGAACCCTTTCTATTCCTGGCATATCCCTTTGGGACATGCCAGACCCTTTCCTCTTCCGATACCTACAAGCCAGTGGTCCGTGCTAGAGTACAGCCATCCCTGTACAGTATATAAATCTTGCTGGAACTGCTGGAACCCCCAGCTAGTTCTACGCAATCCACGTGTATCTACTGGCACCCCAGAGAGCTCCCTTAGTCTTCGACAACCTCAAGACTTCGCTTCGCTCATCTGAGGTCTAAAGGTCGCCCTAAGACCTGCTTGCCAAGTTCTGGACTTAGGACTGTAGGCTTCCGCATCTACGTTGTCCAGTGAAGTCCCAACGATAGCTATCTCTTTGGCTTGCCACTGAGATACTGTGTATGTCATAACACATGTGAGGTTACTTCCCACAGTGGCAGGGGTTCCTGAGTTTCAAATTCCAAATGAAAAAGTCTCCACTGTCCTTATTAAAGAGTCTCCACAAAGATGCTTGAAGCTTGAACTCTGAACCCAATGTCCGACTTCACAACTCTTAAAGCCATTGTTAGATCCCACAAGATTGAGATCAAAGTCAGCATCAACCAGCTCAGATGCCTGACAAAGTTGAATTCTATTGCATTCCACCACAACATGAAGATATCTGAATTCATCACTCTCTTCAAAGTCCACATCTCCATGCAAGAACAGCCAGCCATTGCAGTTATGGTGGAAGAAGATAATGTAGCATCCATGGGTGAAGACAAAGACATCCTGGTGGTGGCTGCAGAACCTGGTCAGTGACCAGTGACCCATTACATTATATACCCCACGCTGAGGTGCTATCAACAGGCACCCATCCTACTGACCAGCTGGTTCCAGCCATCATCAATCTGAATTTCACCTCTGCTCAGTGCCCAACCCAAATGCAATGTACTCTGCCTGTCGGTGCCAACAATTATTGCTGCTGGAGTGATGCCATTGCCTTAATTTTCCAAGCATGCAACTTGTCAGGGCTCAATAACTCCAAACACACCATCATGCTGGTCACTCTTCATGGGCAAGTTCCCATCAAACACCATGATGATAAATTTATTTCCAACCATGACCAGAGCAAGTTTTTTTTTCACACTGGATGGAAATACTCCAGAGTTCCAGATTGAGACAATGCAGGCAAGCAAATATTCCTGAGATCAGACATTCATCCTCACAGCTCACACAGGCATATTGTCAGATCTCTACAGATTACACACACACACAGGCTCTTCTCTTCCAATGCCATACTCAAGCAGGAATGACCTGGACACATTCACAAAGGTGATTCATGAATTTGTGCATCACCAGCCACAGGCACACAACAACTGGAACATGATTGTGCACTTGAGTTGAAAGTTGTTACAACTGGTGGTTGTTTATCACTCTTTCTGACAGTTTGTGCTTTCACTTCTGGTCAAGGCAAGCTGTGAATTTGTTCAAGAATAATTACTAACACTCTGTAGACTGGCATCATTGATGGTCAATTGGACATTACCAGTTTCACCTCAATCTGCCATCACAAAATGGAAATGCTGCAGGGCTGCAACCTTGATAAGGTTGATACTTTCATGCAAGAAAACCCCAAGCACTTGGGATTGACAAAACCTGTTTTCAAGGGTCTGAAGAAGGTCTTGGAAAAGTTTATTGCAGTTCTGGAGGACAAGGAGGTTGTCAAGACATTGACATTGAGCTAGCATATGTTTTTACCATATTTATATGTATTTGTAATATGTGCAATTGCAGCTCACAATACAATACAAGCCAAGCACATTCCTGTCACACACATCAGTGATGTGTTATCACTGCATGCCTGTGCTCATGAGCTCTGATGGTGATTGGCATAGGAAAGAGCACTGATTGGGATTTGCCTACACACCTGCAGTCAAGAGAACCTGCCCTTGAATAGCTCATTGGTCACACAACATGCTTGTGGTGCACACTCTCATTCACCTGGCCCTGGCCCACCTCACCTCAATCACCCATGCTCACATTGCACTGCCCTCACCTGTCAGTTGTCCACCCTTAAGCACCACTCTGCCCTCCCCTGTTGGTCATCCAACATATGACACACACCAATGAACCAGTAGTGGATTCCAATGCACTGCATTGTTATGTTGTCAAAGAAAGAGAAGGGGATTCAGTAAACAACTCATTCTAGCCATGCATGGACATTTCACAATGTCTGACACCATACATATTGGACCCAATGGCAAAAGTAGTAAGAAAGTCATTGTCCAGATGCAAGTGCAACAATGGCAATATTGAATACTCATTCAGAGATCATTGGAGATCTGGAACTTATGTGTCACTGCTAAGCCAGCCAAGTCAAATTCAACCAAAGTTGCAACACACAACAAACCATGAAGCATGTCCATGGAGGATCAGATAGCCTCAGCACTCATTACATCAATGGACAACACTATCAATGCAGTGTCCCTGGTTAAGACGGCATTTGTTCCACCATCACCAGTTTTTGAGACAGCACAGCCACCTAGTTGGAGTACAGCTTTGTGAATCAGCTAACAACAAGAATTTCTCTGCCTGTTATAATGAAGATGCCTCAGACTGTGTTCTATGTGCAATCTTGTGAGATGCAACTAATGAAACAGGGGTACCCCACAGTAGGTGGCATGATCCAAGATACTGTTAAGGACCTGGTTTGACTTTCATGGATGTGTGGAGTGGCTATTCACAGCATGGTGAGTAGACAAGCTCAGAAGGATAGCAGAATGTAATGAGACCTGACAGCTAGGGTTAGTTAACAGAGCAGGACAGTGTGGCATTGGTTTTAACTCAGTGGATAGGGTGGCAGAGACGATGACAGTGTCAATTCCTCATCAAACTGCATGGTGGGAGGTGATTTTGCAAGATTCTGGATGGAGTCAGTGGGACAATGAGAAGGTGTATTCCCCCAGGCACACATAATGCATTGTAGGCATAATCTGATGGCATAAGCAATCCATACCTTGCATTTAACTGGCTCAGTCAGATTGATGGACATGTTAGAATAGTTGGCACATGGATAAAGCCAGGGTGATTGACAGGCATGCCTAGTAGCTTGCCATTGGAACACTCTCTGCTTTAATTCACACATGCTGACATGATGTGCATGTGAAGCCATAAGCTGGTGATCAGCTGTTCAAAATTGATTTTCATCTCAGCATTTCCTCTTTTGGATAGTTGGCCACTGATCTATTTATTCACTCACACATTTGTTTTGTGCATTGATCATGTGACTTGGAAATCTTGGGAAGCACTACAGTTCATTGACATTTGGATCACCCTTGTATACCCCCACCTGAACTCACTCTTGCAGCATAAAGCAATAACAGCTGAGATCTGGCATTTTAGAAACTTTGATGTTCTTATATGTCCTTTGGCATGTGGTAGTGGTGTTTGATCTTGCAATCAGAATGAGTACATTGACAGTTGGGTGGAGAGACAAGACTCACTGCCTCAGATCTTGTGACAGTGAAAGAAGAGCATGACAAGCAGACAGAGTTGTTGGACATAACCACTCAACTCCTCAACTTTCTGCAGGGTACAAAAGTTCTTGAAAATGCCCTTAGGGAGGAAAAGGCAAGGAATGTGTCTCTGAACAAACAGTGACTACTCTCATATCACATCCCTGCTCTACTACTGACCTGGTTGTATGTCCATCAAGACTACATGATAGCAAAGCAGAATATAACAATGTATGTGCCAAGCTGTGTTCAGTTTGTTGATCAACTTCCTTTCTTGAAGACAACCACAATAGCCTGAAGAGAAGGTATACATCTGGCTGGCCCCACAAACTCCCTGTGCAAGAAACCTCTTCATAGATATCAGGAAACCTTAGCCAGCCTCATGGACAAGGAAAAGGTGATAAAGTTGCTCAACAAGCAGCTGGTGGAGGCAGAGATGAAGCAACATCACAAGTAAGCATAAATTTTCCTTGAAATACATCTATTTGTGCTCACAATTTCTCAGCATTGCAGAACATAAGAGATATATCACAGTGTGTCACCATTGCTTACAATTCACTGTTGTGATTTGACATTGTAACACTAAGTAATCGTGGACATATAATGAAAGATAGTTCCATAAAAGACATTGCCTGACAATTATCAGTGTGGCATATGGACTACAATGATAACCACCCATACTTTACAAGTTAGTAGAGAGGTACTCCCATAGAGATGGCATGTGACCATGGTAACCTCACATAATTATATCAACAAGGACATACAAGGACACATACATATGGCCAATGAGGCCTACACGATCCATTACTGTACCTATACATATTCACAGACATTAACAAATCTAGATCTCAGATAAGATGGTATCTTGATAGATCTACATCTGGAGATCAGATTGATATATTAGATCTACAGATCTTAGATGGTAAAGACGCCACTGATGCACCCATGGGTGACATTCCCAAGGGATGGCATTCTCATACCACATTAAAGCCTCATGGTGTATGCACCATAGATAGCTTATCTATGATGTCACACCCTAGACCCACCATTGTTGCAACCTAAGGTTTTATCCTCAAGTTACACCACTAAGACTTGGAAAGGGGACAAGTGAGCAATATTGATTAGGGAAACCAACAGAGAACTTGACTGAAGTTCTTGTCAGTGCTGGCATTGCATATATACTACTCTACTGTTTGTATTGTTATGATGCACACAGTATCTCAGTGGCAAGCCAAAGAGATAGCTGTCGTCGAGACTTCACTGGACAACGTAGATACGGAAGCCTACAGTCCTAAGTCCAGAATCTAGTAAGCAGGTCTTAGGGTGGCCTTTAGACCATAGAAGAGCGAAGCGGAGTCTTGAGTTGTTGAAGATCGAGGAGCTCTCTGGAGTGCCAGTAGATATGCGTGGATTGTGTAGAACTAGCTGAGGGACCTTAGCAGTTCCAGCAAGGCTTATATAGGGTACAAAGGTGGCTGTACTCTAGCACAGACCAGAGGCGTGTATCTGCTTGAAGAGGAAAGGTCTGACATGTCCCAAAGGGATATGTCAGAAGAGGAAAGAGTTCGCTTCCGCATCTGGGTGGTTGAGCGAGAAGTATTGTAATAGGAGAGGACGTGCAGCATCCTTGAGGTGAAATGGAAGTCCGAGGAGTCCGCGGAGACCGAGGAAGTCACAAACACCTGGAAAGGACAAAGGGCGACACTGCAATAGGCAGTGGCGCAGAAAGGAAAACATATGTAAGCAAGAACAAATAAAGGGAAGCCTCACTGGTACTTGGTAAGCGATAAGAGGATGGCTAACCCTGTGGTTAGGGGTTCGCCTATGGTAATCGTAGTGTAAGTATGGTTAAGTGTTGTACCAGTGGGCAAGAAAGGAGGAAAAAGAACTGGGGGACCACTCTACCGTAACATGTATGAGACAAACAACAGAGATTAAATACATGAGGTGAGATGGTAATTAACCATGTGAGGTGAAACACATGTAGAATGGAAGCATGACGGAGATTAAAGGAATGGAAGAGAAGCATATACAGTGACTCCATAAACCCTTTCAATGTTTCACAAAAATGCAATGTATGAAGCATGACATAAGAAGGGGTGGGAATATCACTTGGCTTTGGTGGGACTAAATGTAGTACATACTCTTGGCTACAGGATTGCTCCCTGGGTCATGTGATCTGGGACAGGGGCTGTGGAGATATGATCAATTCAAACCAGCAATACCATTGAAAGGGTTTTTTCACTTTTGAAAGGCAAGCTAGGATCTTAGTCAAATAACATGATGTTTGCTATTGTTTGGTTATACAAACAAAGATATACATATAAACAGTGTATCTGAGTTCAAAAAAGTTCACATGCTTCTTGACTTTCAACCACCACCATGGTTAGATCTCTTTCTCTTACTCAACAAAAAACCATCCTCTCTATGCTTGATTCTGGTCACTCTGGTGAAGAGATCTTCAAGCAAACTGGTGTCAGCCACTCTACCATATCCAGACTTCATTCCAAAGAGTGCTCTGCACTTCCAAAGTCTATTGGAGGCCGTCCCTCCAAGCTTTCCTCTACCAATATCCATCATGCTCAGCATCTCATCTCTAGTGGCAAGGCAGATAATGCTGTTCAGGTGACCAAGGCCCTTACCAATATCATCAACCAACCCCTCTCTGCCAATACAGTTTGCCAGCAGTTGAAAAAGCATGGCATGAAAGCTGTAGTCAAGTCCAAACACCCCCTTCTCTCTGCCAGACATCGCAAGGCTTGTTTGGACTTTGCCCATGCTCACAAGGATTGGACTGTAGATGACTGGAAGAGGGTAGTATGGTCTGATGAGACCAAGATTAATTGCCTAGGGTCAGATGGATGCAAATGGGTGTGGAAAAAGGCAGGTGAGGGACTGAGTGATAGACTGATACAGGGAACTGTCAAGTTTGGAGGTGGTTCTGTCATGATATGGGGGTGTATGACTTGACAAGGTGTTGGCTATGCTGCCAAGATTGATGGTAGGATGGATGGTGACCTTTCCCTTCAGATTTTGAAGGATGAGCTGCTGAATAGTCTGCAGTATTATGGTCTCAATCCTCCTGACATCATCTTTAAGCAGGACAATGACCCCAAGCATACCTGTAGAAAGGTGAAGGACTGGCTAGAGGAGCAGGATTTCAGGACTATGGTGTGGCCTGCACAATCTCATGACCTAAACCCTATTGAGCATCTCTGGGGTTACCTCAAAAGGAGACTTGCAGAGCATGAATTTCCTTCTAATGGGATTCATGAGTTGTGGGAGAGAATTCAGGTGAAGTGGGAGAAAATAGCAGTTGAGGAGTGTCAGAAGTTGATTGAGAGCATGCCTAGAAGGGTTTAGGCAGTGCTCAAAGCAAAAGGAGGCTATACCAAGTACTAATTATATCCAACTACCTCTGTCAATTCAAAAGTGAAAAAACCCTTTCAATGGTATTTGTTACGGTAGAGCGGTCCCCTAGTCCTTTTTCTTCTTTCCTCACTCACTGGTACAACACCTAACCATACTTACACTACGATTACCATAGGTGAACCCCTAACCATAGGGTTAGCCAACCTCTTATCGATTACCTCAGTACCAGTGAGGTGTTCCCTTTGTTTATCCTTGCTTACATATGTTTCTCTTTCTGCGCCACTGCTTGATGCAGTGTCATCCTTTGTCCTTCCTTGGTTCCCATGGCCCCACAGCCTCCATGGGAACCTTGGACTTCCATTTATATCACTGGCACATGGCAACCTCATTGTTGCCTCACGCCCACTTCTTTTGGCATGCTTGCATGCCTCTTTTGTCTCTTCGCACTCAACCACACCTTTGTGGAAGTACTCCCTTTCCTTTTCTGACATATCCCTTTGGGACATGACAGACCCTTTCCTCTTCCAGCAGATACACACCTCTGGTCCGTGCTAGAGTACAGCCACTCATGTACCCTATATAAACCCTGGTGGAACCGGCTGGAAACCCCAGCTAGTTCTACGCAATCCACGTGTATCTACTGGCATCCAGAGAGCTCCCTCAGTCTTTGCTACCTCAAGACTTCGCTTCACTCTCTGTGGTCTAAGGGTTGCCCCAAGACCTGCTTGCTGAGTTCTGGACTTAGGACCGTAGACTCCGTATCTATGTTGTCCAGTGAAGTCCTGACAACAGCTATCTCTTTGGCTTGCCACTGAGATACCATGTGTGTCGTAACAGTATTGCTGGTTTGAATTGATCATATCTCCACAGCCCCTGTCCCAGATCACATTACCCAGGGGGCAATCCTGCAGCCAAGAGTATGTACTATATTTAGTCCCACCAAAGCCAAGTGATATTCCCACCCCTTCTTATGTCATGCTTCATACATTGCATTTTTGTGAAACATTGAAAGGGTTTATGGAGTCACTGTACGTGAGGCGTAACACATGTAGAATGGAAGCATGACGAAGATTAAAAGGAAGCATGAGAAGTGTATGTGATACCTGTGTGGAGCAGAAATTAAAGAAAGCATGGAAACCAATCGTAAACGGCAATCTCACATAAAAAGGTAAATATAACCAAACAAAAGGAAAAAGAGACGGAGTATGTAGAACTCCTGTACAATGTCCTAGGGTTAGGGTCCGAGCATATACTATCACTCAAGCATGGTGTAGAGTGAAGACTTAGGCATGTAATAATGTTATGCGTATAGGCACACGATGAATCACAACACTTACCTTCCCTTTCTGTCGCGCCACTGCCTCCTTGCAGTGTTGCACCTTTCCCTTTCTGTGACTGCTGCTGCAGTCATAGACCTTTTACCCTTTCTCAGCCAATTGCCTCCTTTTGCAGAGCTGAAACCTTTCTCCTTCCAGCATGCTCCTTTGGAGCACTGCAGACCATTACCTTTTCCAGTATATAGCTGCCATGGTACAGCCCCCTTTGTATGGTATATAAACCTTAGTAGTAGGACTGCTGGATCTCCAGCTAGTTCTATGCAATTCACGCGTATCTACTGGCAACCTCAGAGACCCTAAGTCTCTTGCCCCTCAAGACTTAAGCTTCCTTTCTCTGCAGTCTAAAGGGTGCCCTAAACCCTACTACTATGCTAATATTAGGGAAGTCTACTATGAAACCATGTCTAAGGCTGACAGGGATATCTCCATATCAATGCATGAGATTGGCTTCTGGAAGCATGTGCTCCCATGCCTCTGGTTTATATGGGGTTTGTGGGTGGCTTCTTCTGAGTGCAAGGGCAGACATGAGCTCTGTGTGACACTGATCCACATCCTGAGCAAAGATGGGTGAAGCGGTATCATTGCACACAGCTCTCTTTGTGTTGCCATCTGGTGCAGAGACATTGATTGGTGGGTTTGGTAAATAGCTGCCTGTTGGATCGCTTGGAGTAGGCATCATGCCTGTTGTCCCACATCTTTTCTCTGTTGCAGTCAGCAACTGGGACAGAGTGTGGGTCAGTGCTGAGGCAGACAGCACACAGTGGGAGTGATTCAGTGTCAAGGGGGGACACACTGGGTTGGGATCAAAAGGAGTGGTTCCACTTATGTGCACTTTCAGAGTGGTAAGCAGATGGGGATGGGAGTCATTTGGAACTGCTGGGTTGTCACTGGTGAGGCATGTTGTGTGCATGGTAAAGGGCAGGGTAGGAGGTTTGTATGGTGGATATCAGAGTCATGAGCTTGTCTGTGGCCTCTTTGGTGCTGGTGGTAGCAATTGTCAAAGTGTTGTCAACAATCTCGGAGCAGATGTCATTGAGGGTAGACTGTTGTATGTACTTCAAATTAAACGAATTCGCTGTATCTAGTGTGTTGTACCAGTGATGTCAAGCTAGGGCTTGGTAGTGGATGAGTGCACATCTGCAGCACTCATCACTGTGGTGGTGCCAGTTGTGTGTGCTGAGTGCTAGCCAGAATTCAAGATGGACTTGGACTTGGTGGTCATCCCAGCCACATTCTTTCATGGCTTGGAGGATGCAGTGGGTGGCTTCATCAATCTGCTGCCAGGTAAGGTCTTTGTCATCAATGATGTTTTGTTTGGATCTGGCAGAAGTGAGGGGGATGAAGGAATGAAGGTGTTGCACATGGGCCTAACTGCAGGTCGTCGAGCTATGTAGCACTCAAGACGAGTAGTTGGCTTTACATGGAACTGCCACAAGAGAATGGGGGGCAAGGGGATCGAGAGGGCGGATGGCGAAGAGAACCAGCTACAAGTGCAACTCTGGTGGGTCTCACTTGTGCAGATGTAGGAGGATGTGGGCGATAGGCAAGAAAACAAGTTACCCCTTGTAAGTCCCAAAGGATTATGATTCTAGAGGGTGGGAGCAAAGTGAGGAACAAGGCTTTGCGAGCTTAGGACGACACACAGTTAAACCGAGACTGCGTAGAATAAGCTGAGGGAATACAGTGAAGTCTGTTGCAATTCGTCATATGCCTACACGCATAACCTTATTACATGCACAAGTCTTCGCTCTCTACACTATGCTTGAGTGGTAGTATACGCTCGGACCCTAACCCTAGGACGTTGTACAGGAGTTCTACATACTCCGTTTCTTTTTCGTATTGTTTGTACTTGTTTATCTTTTTATGGAACTCCGATCCAAACTACGACCGTACTGATATACCAGTTGTTTGGCTATGTTTACATTATTATGCGAGATCGCCGTTTGCGATTCGCTTCCATGTTTCATTATTCTTCTTTTAATCTCCGTTCAACACATGTATTGTTGCGATTTGATATCGTAACACTTAGTAGTCAACGGACATATCACGAAAGATAGTTGCATGCGAAGGCATTGCCTGACGATTATCAGTACAGATACGGACTACGACGGTAGCCGCCTATACTTTATGACGTATTCCCTAAGAGAATCCCTGAGAAGACGGCACGTGACCGTGGGAGTTCTCATATTACATAATATATAAGTCTTATCTTTGTAGCATAGCATACGATGGCCAACGAGGCCTCTACGAACCATTACTGTAGCATTACGTATATATCTCAGATACACGGACATTAAGAGATCTTGATCAGATGAGATGGTATCTTAATAGATCCACATCTAGATCAGATCTGACACGATCTTTAGATATAG
>JBBPSY010000372.1:0-14151 GCA_038093855.1 Rugiboletus extremiorientalis
GGGTATCGCCCAGGCACCAAAGCCATGGCCTAGTGGCCTGGCCTTGGCCTCACAAGGACTCAGGCCAGGCCACAGGCCAGTCTCAAGCCAGGACCTTGGCTTGGCCTGGCCTGGCCTATTTTGGCCCAGCTTGGCCTGGCCTGTTGGCCTCAGGCCGGGCCGGAACAACACTAAATATAAGAGTAGACTGTCTCACCTCAGTAACACTGTAAGTCACTGAGGTGAAGCAGTATGACGAGTCGGAAAATAGTGTCGTGCTTATGTAAGTACTGCCCGCGTGACGTTTGATACTTCAACACTCCCCCTCAAACAGCACGTAGTCCTAGCACAGCAGCAAAGTGCTTTGCTTTGATACTAGGTAATGCCTTGGTGAGAGTGTCAGCAATCATCTCGTCAGTGGGGCAATATAGTATGCGGATGGATCCTCTGTTGAGAGAGAAATGTATGAAATGGTACCGTATATCTATGTGCTTTGTCTGTGCATGGAATGCGCCGTCTTTGGCAAGCGCTATCGCAGATTGGTTGTCGCAGTGAAGGACAATGGGTTGAGTTAGCGGGCGGAAGACCTCACTGATGAAGCGGCGAAGCCAGATGGCTTCTTTTGCAGCGTGTGTTGCAGCGACATATTTGGCTTCTGTGGTGGAGAGCGTAACAAGCTCTTGCTTCTTCGAGCACCAGGAGATTGCCCCTCCATTGAGGAGGAACGTGTAGCCAGATATGGCGTGTCTGTGTTCCTGTGATGCCCTGTCCGCATCCGTGAATCCTTTGAGACCGTGCTTGGCTCCCCCGTAGGTTAGCGCGAGTTTCTTCGATCCTATGAGGTAGCGAAATATTCGCTTTACGGCTTCCCAGTGGGGAACTCCAGGGTCCGTGCCAAATTGCGCGACGGTTGCTACAGCGAAGGCGATGTCAGGGCGTGTGGCAATGGCCAGATGCATGAGTGAGCCTACAGCTTCGCGGTAAGGGACATTTTTCATTATTGCACGTTCGGCAAGTGATTTCAGCGAGTGCTGGGTCGAGAGTTGGATGTTGGGATCCATGGGGACGGAGAGGGGTTTGTGATCGGCGAAGTTGTACTTGACGAGCATACTGTCAATGTATGACTCCTGGGAGAGCGAGATCATGCGTGTGGTCTGATCGCACGAGACTTTCATGCCTAGGAGGAACGATATGGGGCCGAGATCGGTTAGTTTATATCGGCGAGCAACGTCCACTTTGAAATCTCGTATGAGCTTTTTATTACTCCCAGTTACCGTGCAATCGTCGACATGCAAGGCGAGGAGTAGTATCTCGATACCAATGTTTTGGTAGAAAACCCCCCAGTCTGATTCAGCACGGCGAAATCCCAAGCTTTCGAGTAATTGGCAGAGTTCTTTATACCATTTTAATGCCCCCTGTTTCGATCCATAAAGCGCGACGCGGAGCAGCGCTACCGGTCTTTCAAATTTCCCGTCGACTTTCAATCCGTTGGGTAATTGCATGAAGATCACTTCGTCGTCGTCTAGTTTTCCATTCAGGAAAGCGCTCTGGAAGTCGAAGACGTCGATGTTCCAGTCGTTGTGGGCGGCGATGGCAAGTAGCGTGCGTATTGAGGCGAGGCGAGTGACCGGGGCGTAGGTATCATAGTAGTCGACTCTGTGTACTTGCGAATAGCCCTTAGCCACTAGTCGAGCCTTGTACTTGTCGATTTCGCCGTTGGCGTCGCGCTTGATGCAAAACACCCATTTGCTGCCGACAACGTTGGCATTTGGTGGGCACTCAACAACCGTCCATGTGTCAGTGCATTTGAGCGCGTCTAACTCCGTTTGCATAGCCTCTTCCCATTTGGGCCAATCGGGTCGCGCCTTGGCTTCCTTGACGGTTGTGGGATCCATCCCTTCTATCGCCGCTGTCGCTGCAACCAGCGTGAAAACTTCTTCATCGTCCTCGTCCATTTTGCCGTCGCTGGTCAAGAGGCCCAGCTCCACTGCAAGGTTTGTGGATTTGGGTGGCGCAGGTTGGATACCGCGAGGTAAGTTGTTGTTGCCTTTACCGTCTGTTGATCCTTCCCCCTCGCGTAGGCGCTTAGCGTACGACGATTCGACGCGGGCTCGATTGGAGCGGCGGGGCGCTGGGACCTCGAATTGGGGGCCAAGGTGGTCATTTGCAGGTGGGGTTTCGTGGTCAGGTGGGTCTTCAGCGTTGGGTTGTGCTGAATTCGAGCACTGATCGTCCTGGTTACTGCCATCAGATGCGCAGTTCCCTTCAATCTGCACGATTTCGACAGCGCGCGCTCTCTGTGCTCCCCCATGGCTTTCAGCAGGTGGCCTGTCAACGAGTACCGTGACATCGGTATCATCAAAGCGAACGCTTTGCTCGATTGTGACCCAGCGCTGGTCGGCGAAGTACACTTGATGCCCGTTGCTATCAGCGTCAAAGCCTACCCAATGGCCGTCGCAGGCTCGGTTGTCGAGTTTCAAACCGGTTGGGTCATGGACCTTGACCTTGCAGCCCCAGCTAGGTATGTTCGCTAAGTTCAGTTTGTTTTTGTGCAACATTTCGTAGGGTGTTTTATTTCCTAGCGTGCGGGTGGACGTGCGGTTCTTTAACCAGACCATGTGCAAGATGGCTTCCCCCCACAAGGACTTCGGCAACCCGCTGGCGTGCAGGACGGCCCGGACTCGTTCTATGAGTGTTCGATTTAACCGTTCCGCTACGCCGTTGTGCTTGGGGGTATCATGCACGGTAAGCTTGCACTCTGTCCCTTTTTCTCTTAGGTGGCGCGAAAACTGCTCGCTGACGAATTCCCCCCCTTGATTGGACCGTAGGCGCTTTATCCGTGCACCAAACTGTGTATTCGCCCATGCCTCGAAGTCAGTATAGGCATTGAATGTTTCATCTTTTGTTTTTAACAGGCGCAGGATGGAGTAACGGGCGTGGTCGTCTGTGAACGACACGAAATACTCGCGGTGCACGTTCGTTCGGGTCGGTGAGGGGCCCCAGAGATCGGAGTACACTTCATCTCCAAATCTCTTCTTTCGAGGTGGGTCACAATCTTTTCCAATGGGCATTCGAGTTGCCTTGGCATATTCGCAGGAATCGCAGCGGTCCATTTTCGCGTGCGCTGGGTTAAGACTCAAGCTGAGTATTGTCCTGTTCATCAGCATTTGGCGAATAGACTCAGGTGCTATGTGACCGAGTCACGAGTGGATTTCTTTCATGGTCAGTGTCTCGTTGGTTCGAGTGACACCGACATAAGTGCGATGGGGTGCTCTAATGGCATACAGTCCGCGACTTGCAGGGATTTCAGCAAGCTGCCGTTTCTGAGGGTTGTATATTTTGCAGTGTTGGTCACGGAATAGTGCAGCATAGCCTGCAGTATCCAGGCGGCTGATGGATACCAATGTGACACTGAGTTTCGGTGCGTATAGTACGTCTTTCAGCCTGATACGAGCCTCATGTTGACCATTTGGGATTTTGATCAATAGGTCTCCTTTTCCGGTCACCTCGAAGACATATTTGTTGGCCGCTGTTATCGGTTTAGGGGCGATAGGGGTGAAGTCTATAAACTGATCTTTATAGGATGACATGTGGCAAGTGGCACCTGAGTCGAACAAGATGGTGTGATGGGATTTATCCCTTCCTTCGCTCACGAGTATCGCAGTATCAAGTGTCGTGGATGCTTGTGCAAGCCATACACCATCCGGTTCGTTACTTTCGTTTGCGGTGGCCATCGCTGCTTTTTTTGCTTTTACTCCCTTTACCCCCAGCAGAATTCTTGTTAGCATTGGCGCTGTTTTCATTCTGCCCGTCTTTCCCTTTTGACTTATCAGATCTACAGTCCTTTCCCATGTGGCCGCGTTTCCCGCAATTGTAACAATTCCTGCGGAACCTTTTCTTTTCTGACGTGGAGGTGGAGTATGTGCTGTCCTCTATGTTGGTGGTGTTTGACTTTTTGCCTCTAGATTGCCTGCGGTCATACTCAATGGTTACATTTTGCATGATTTGGTCAGGGGTGAGGGATTGACCGAGTACGTTTGCTGACAATAGCATTGCGGATATGTGGGGGTCGTAGGATGGGGGTAGGGATCCGATGATGGTCGCAGCGAGGTCATCTGGATTCAGCATTTCGCCTAGGGAGGCGATTTCTTCGTGAAGTAACCGGATTTTGTCAAAATGCTCTTGGATGTTTCCCTTTTCTTGACAGCGTAGGTCAAGAAGTCTGCAGCATATGTCTATTGTCACAATTTTTGATCGGGTTTGGAATTCTTTTATAAGTGTGTTCCACATTCCGCTCACCGTTTTCTCCCGTCTAACGTGAATATAGAGGGATTGTGGGAGGGTACTGGTGATGACGGACTTCATCCAGGCATCCTCCTTCTCCCAGAGTCCAAGTTCGTCTGGCTAGTCGTCTATGAGTGCCTGCTCAGCCGGGCTGGGCATCCATTTCGCATCCTTTCCATTGTGCGGGTCTATGGGTTGTGGTCTGTTACCATTGAGGTAACCTAGGCGTCCTTTCGACTGCGCTGCCCATTCAACCTGGTCTCGGGAATACATCCAATTGCTTCCGTCTGCCTTCATGGTGGGCACTCGAAGCTGGTCTTCTTTCAGCAAGACTGACATAGTGTGATGTGGGTTTCGGATTTCGGAATTTTTATGCACCAAGGCCAGGGCTCACAACCCACAGCAAGTGTAATACTCAGTAACACTGTAAGTCACTTAGATTCAGTAGTATGTACCTATAGCAAGTGTAATACTAGGTATGATTAGTATAGGCTATAGGAATATAAGAGTAGACTGTCTCACCTCAGTAACACTGTAAGTCACTGAGGTGAAGCAGTATGACGAGTCGGAAAATAGTGTCGTGCTTATGTAAGTACTGCCTGCGTGATGTTTGATACTTCAACAGTGTGGTACCGTACGTGCTTCTTTGATGGACTCCAGCACAGATAACTCACTTACAAATAAGTTGACCGGGTCACGCTCATCAGCAAGGTCTCATTTGATCAGAGGGGTTGTCAATCCTGCCAACTCTGCACCAGGCAACAAAGGCAAAGGCAAGGCAAATCCTCGCTCTGTGCCTCGCACCCTATGGACTCCTCAAGAAACCAGCGAGCTCGTCAGGCTCCTCCTCTTCCACCATGCCTCTGTGGGTGACAATCATTTCAAGGAGGAGATGTTCAACAAAGTTGCAATTGAGCTGAACAAAAAGTTCCCCCTACAGCGGGTGTCAAAGACAGGCAAATCCTGTCGCTCAAAGTGGGCCAGGGTGTGTGACATAGTTTTTTCTTGCGGTATGCCTACTAATTCATTTGGATCCTGCCAAAGATCAAGAGCGAATACACTCTGATCAGTGAGATCAGAGGTGCATTGGGCTTTCATTATGATGATGCCCATGGTGCCTTTGTTGATGATCATATTTGACTCGCATGGTCATCGTTTTGCAAGGTAAATATACTCCATACTCGCTTTTCTTTGCTGACTTTGTTTTTATTTCACTCTCATCCAGGTGCCATGAAGTATGAGAACAATCCATGGCCATATTGGAATGATGTACTACTGCTGATGCACACTATTGCCAAGGGGATGCATGTGCTTCACCTGACAAAGGCCAAGTCAAGGCGGGGCCAAAAGAAGAGTATCGATCCAACAAACACTGTGGCTGCATCTACTGTCCCTGCTGCCAGTCTGGGCCCCAGTGTTGCAGGGCCGAGTGGCATACAACTTACACAGCCTGGTAATATCGCCTCTGCGGCAACCACAGATTCCAACTTTGATGTGCCGATGTCTCCCTGCAACACAGCAATTAGCATCACCCCAAATCCAAATTCAATTCCCTCTTCAACACCATCTTCCTATCTCCCCCCCCATTCCGCTGTGTCTATGGCTGATGCAATGACAAGCATTAGCCAGAAGCGGAAAGTCGCAAGTACCGCCAGCTCGTGTGCTGGATCACAAACCTTGAAATGATCTCACCCAGGGTCCTCCGCACAATGAAAGACCAAAAAGGACACTGTGCTGCAAAAACTAACAGACCTCCTCAACATCATTGATCCTTCCGCCCTGCAGCCCATCACGTTAGCCTCATTGCGACTGGGGCCATTGCAAATGCAAGCACAGATCCAACAATCCTCGCTGAGTCATGATACCACCGACAATGACTACATCGACCTCACAGCCAGAGTCCTCACATCATTCAATCTCACACCATTTGAGAGGAACGCCATCGCCGACTATATGATTGACGTGCAGAACAAAAGGCGCGTCAAATTCTTTCTCACGTTTGATCAAGAAGCACACGAGATGTGGATCCGGAATACACTTGCTGAAATCCAAGCCAAGAATGTTACGATTTCTCATTTTCCTTTTTCCTTTTGTCCTTATCTTGTATTACTAAGCCTCACGTCGACTCACCCAGAGGCTATCTTTATCTATTAGTCATCCCTTCCCTCATCGCTGACCAACCTCCCTCCCCATCTGTATTACTCATCACTTGCTCGGTCAGCGGTTCCATCACTTTCCATCATGTTCTACAACATTCCATTTTTCATTTACGAAACGTATATAAGCTCATCGTTCGTCTCATGTATTTTCCCTAACTTTGACCTACTTGGGAATCCACCCGGTAGTCCTTTGAAACCCCTCTGAACTCTCGGACCTCTATAAGTTGTCTGCACCACTTCTGAAGTGTGCAGCCTCTATAAGTCAATTGTGCCACTTTTGAAGCGCACACTTTCACCTTACCTCAAATCATTGTTCAAGATAAGGGTGAACCTTTGATCCTATGATCCTTGAAACTCCCTCAACCTAAGGGGAACCTCTGTCTCAGTGCTGTGCCAAGTCCTACACTTGTACTAAGGTACAAGTGTAACAAAGAAAGACAGCGAAAAGGCGAGGGAGAGTATGGATCATGAAGTGCAGCAAAATTAATGTTGTGTATGCCAATTTCTCATACTGGTATGTCATTTCGTTTGTTTGTTTCCTTGTACTGATGTGTGCACATGTTGTGGCCTCCATTTCAGATCTGTACATGTACCATATACACCGTAGTTATACATGTACAGTGAGGTGCAAAACTGTTACAATGTTTGGTACTTTTGGATTACACACAGTGTGGTGCTAGAGGGTGTGGGAATTTCACTTAGGGTTGGTGGGGGTGTGGGAACCACTAATCCTTGGCTACAAATGTTGTTCCTGGGTCATGTCATTTGGCTCAGAGGCTGTGTAGATATGGCCATTCTAATCCAAAGACACCATTGTAACAGTTTTGCACCTTTTGTCAATCATTAGGGTATTTGACAAATATTAGTACTTAGCACAATCTTTTTGGGCTTAAAGCACTGCTTCAGCCCTCCTAGGCATGCTTTCAATCAATCCCTGACACACCTCAACTACTATCTCCTTCCAATTCTCCAGAATCCTCTTTCACAATGCATGAATTCCACTAGGGGGTATTCTTGCTCTGAAAGTCTCTTTTTGAGATAACCCAAGGAATGTTCAATGGAATTTAAGTCAGGAGACTATAAAGACCACACCATAGTTGTAAACTCCTGCTCTGCAGCCATCCCTGGACCTCTTTACAGGTATGCTTGGAATTATTATCCTGTTAGAAGATGATGTGGAAGGATTAAGATCATTATGCTTCAGGGTATTGAGCAGTTTATCCTTCAATATTTAAAGGGAGAGATCACCATACATCCTACCATCAATCTTGACAGCAATCCCAACTCCCTCCCAAGTTATACCATCACAGAACCTCCTCCCAACCTGAGGGTTCTCTACACTAATCCATTACTAGACCACTTTCCTGGATTTTTTTATATTCATTTGCACCCATTTGACCCTATATGATCAATTTAGACCTTACCTAATTATATCCAGTTGTCCAGAGTCCAACCCTTGTGAGCATGGGCAAGGTTCAAACATGTCCTGTACTCTGTCTAGTAGAGAGTAGAGACATTTGGTCTTGACTATAGCCTTCATCCCATTTTTTCAAGTGGTAGTGGGTGGTATTTGGATGCAGAGGCAGATTGATGATATTTGAGAGTATTTTTGTCACTTGGAATACATTCTCTGCCTTCTGAGATGAGATAAGATGACCAGCATGGTGAACATTTGCAGGAGAAAACTTTAATGGATGATCTCCAGAGGACTTTTGAAGGTTGGAATGCTTCTTGGAACAAGGTATAGACACGGCATAAATGCTAGTATCAGTAGTAGAGGCAATAGACTGAGTAGAATAACCAGCATCAGATAGGAAAGAATGGTGTACTTTTAGATGGCAGAAAGGGATCTTATGATGATGATGTTTGGAAAAAATAAATTGTGAGAATTAATTCACACCCAGACACGGTATTTATATGTATATATTCATTTGTATGACAAAAAAATACCAAATATCCCTTCATTTAGCTACAGTCATACCACTGATATCAAAAGGTGCAAAACTGTTACAATGGTATCACTGGATTAAAATGGCCATATCTCCACAGCCTCTGAGCCAGATTACATGACCCAGGAACAACATTTGTAGCCAAGGGTTAGTGGTTCCCACACTCCCACCAACCCTAAGCGAAATTCCCACACCCTCCAGCACCACATTGTGTGTAATCCAAAAGTACCAAACATTGTAACAGTTTTGCACCTCACTGTATACCCCTTTCCCTGGTTTCGCAGCAGTAATCTTGCCACATAGCATTTGCAATGCTATCACACCATTCCTCTGCTCTCTGCCACTCTGCTGCATCAACTGGACCCTCTGCAAGGATCCTGGCTGCAGCAAGGTCACCATCATCTTCGTGGGTGCGCTCCAGGTGGTCTGCTTGGAATTCTGGAGTAAAAATTGTTTTGGGATTGAGTTGTTGAATGAAATTGTGAATAGTGCAAAGCACTGCTGGTATCTGCATTTGGATGTCCATTGAGTATTCTGGAGCCATTGAAAGGATCCACCATTGTTGTTTGATAATCCCAAATATCCGTTTGATCGCATTGCAAAGGTTGGCGTGGCAAAGATTAAACAACTCTTTCTTATCCCGCGGGCTGTGTTGCACCTGGTTAGTATAACTTGGGTCACCACGAAGACTTTGTCTTACTGTAGAGTCGCTTGACACCACTCCTTCAAATGATACCACATCCCCCGATATGGAACAAGCAGAGCGTCCGAACCTCCAAAGCCAGCATTGGCAAGTATATACTTTCCCTCCGGTATATAGAAATTGCATGTATGGGCGTCATGCCACATTGTTGCATCTGCGGTGGCCCCATCCCAGCCAGTTAGTGTGTATATGAATAACATGTTGAAATCGCATGTGAAAAGGCAGTTCTAGGATATGAACCCCTTTTGGTTGTGCATGTTTGAGTGCTCATCAAGTGGCACGAACGCACGGATATGCATTCCATCCACGGTGCCAATGCAGTCCAAAAAGTACTGAAAACGGGGATCGTTAGTGATCTTGGTCGATAACGGAGTGTCTGCAGTTGGTAACTTGATGTGGGATGTATAGAAAGGGGGGGAGGAAAAGAAAGCGAGCAATCATTTGAAATATCTACAGCACATCTAAAAACAATTACTTATCTAAACAGAAGTCTCTTACTTTGAGATTGTATCCAGCAAATGTTGGAACCTTTCTCCAACATGACGAGTGCTGAGACCCATCACACATGTATGGAGAGAAATAGCTAGCTGTTACTCAACTGAAATCCCATGGCACGATTGCTTGAACCCATTTTCGACTAGGACTTGAACAAGTGCGTCAAAGACATCATGGTGGATGCTGTTACGACGCAAGGCGACTGTCGCAGTGCGAGCACTGGCGTCTGTGCAAGTAGCAACGAACCTCAATGAAGAGGTGTTGCCATGAGCATAACTGGGTGAAGGGAACTAGGGGAGCTCAGGAGAGTCCCAGTCTCTGAGGAGGGAAGCGAGGGGAACACCAGTAATCGCAGGTATGATTGCGTAGAACTAGCTGGGGATTCCAGCAGTTCCACCAGGGTATTTATACTACAGGATATGTAGCACGGACCAAGCGATGACTAGCACTAAGAAAGGAAAGAGAGAGTGCGTTCCCTAATGGAGCACACTGGAATAGGAAGGTGAAAGCATACGAGGACAAGCTACTGAAAGGAGTGCACCCGAGAAGGAAAGGTAAAGTGTCTGTAAAGGTTTAAAGGTCTGTAAGAGTTCCAAGGAGTCCAAGGAGGCTGTGGAGTCCAAGGAGGTCTTCGGAAAAGGAAAGGGACTTGTTCTGCAACTGAGGCAGTTGACGAGTTGAGGCGGGAAAGGAGGTGAGCACACAGTGCAAGCCGAATGCAGTAAGGCGACATTGTATCCCAAGGATGCAATGCTGGATGTAGAAGGATCCGCCTGATAGGGAAGGCTATCAGGCTAAATGGAGCGTCACAGTGGTAGTAGATGCGAAGTCGAGGATGCCTGATGGTAATGGCATCAGGAAGACGATGACGACGGATCATGGTAATCACTGAGTGACGACATGCAGGAGGAGTGAGGTGTGTCTCAGACGCAGGACAAAGGTGGGACCTATAAGGACAGTAATGGGCATGAGCCTGAGGACGGTGGGGATGGACAAGGGTCTGGAACGATGGGACATGTCTAGATAGACATGTGGCACTGACGGGGTAGTACCAGAGATGGATAGGAGCTTAGCCATGTGGCAATGGGTAAGCGGTGGCGATGATAGGGGTTATCTGGTGGTGAGTGAGTGCTCAGGAGCACAAGCAATGTTCCATATGATGGTGTACCTTCTAGGCCTATCGGTAGGCGTAGCAAGGAGGTCCTTGGTGATGGCCATATGTGGTGTCCTGTGTACGAGGGAGGCGACAGAGGAGGAGTGAAGGGAAGACGAGTGATGATGACAACGAGGAAAGCTATCTGAAAGATGAAAAGAGTATGGGGGTTCCCATTACCGTAACAGACACCAAGCAATGTCTTGATTCGATCGGGGTGACCGTTGAGGAGTTCGAGCGTCCATCCTTCACCTGTCAAGATAGATATGTGATATGGAATCTTTTCGGGTTTGGAAAGAAATAATAGATGGTAGTAGTACATCACATGGGCGATTAGGATCGTGAGCAGGAGGAATAGGCGGTGGCGGTGTTCAAGTTCACTTTGTATGACTATCTGGGCTTCAAGATCCATCCTGGGTGAGGCGAAGTCGTTGAGCAGTCCAGCCAACTGATTGAGTAAGTCCCCAGCAGGTCAGGTGAGCACACAGCCTCCCGGCGGACACAAGCGAAGTTATGGAAATTTGTACTTAGCTGATGCTACAAACATCAACCTGGACAGGACCTTAGCTAACTTAGTAAATGGGAGCTCTGCTCCTGTGTACTGCATCGGGATGTTCAGCATGACATTTGGCAGCAATATCACAACTCCCACCCCAACCTGATGCAGCCATACAACATCCCGCCCTTGGGGAACTTCTCACACCTCAACCCAACGTGGCCATACAACATATCCTGCCCTTGGGGAACTTCTCACGTCTCAATCCAATGCGGCTATACTATGTGTGCCACCCCCAGATAACTTCCCACGCCCTTTCCCTCTCCCTCCTATCATCATCAACGTTGCGGTCGGTGTCCACACTCTCCCAGCGTCATCTCTACCGCCCAGCCACTGCCGCTTGTTACGCATGGGCCTTACTGCAGGTCGTCGAACCAAGTAGCACTCAAGACGAGTGGTGGGCTTTACATGGAATAGCCGCAAGGGAATAGGGAATAAGGGGATCGAGGTGGCGAATGGCAGAGAGAGCCAGCAGCAAGCACAACCTCTGATAGGTCTCACTTCTGCAGACTAGGAGGACGTGGACAATGGGCAAGGGAACAGGTTACCCCTTGTGGACCCCAAAGGATTATGGTTCTAGAGAGCAAAGCTGTTACATCCAAGACGTTACTGGGTTTGGCTAAGTCCAAAGTAGGGCGTTTTTGATATCGAGATGTTCAAAGGAGTTCAAAGGTTGTCCACTATTCGATAGTAGGTTGAAGTACTCGGTCAACTAAACACGTCCGAGTAAGTTGAGGTTCAGAGGTTCGTAGGTTCAAGGGTTCGTCCTTATCTTGAATGACGATTCGAGTTAAGATGAAAGTATGCTCTTCAAAAGTGGCACGATTGACTTATAGATGCTACACACTTCAGAAGTGGTGTAGACAACTTATAGAGGTCCAAGGATTCAAATGAGGTTTCAAGGATACTAGGTAGTATTCCCAGTAGGTCAAAGTTAGAAAACATTGTATGCTACAATAGATCCTTTATATAGGTAAGTGACTTGACTATGACTAAGCGATGGAACCTGATAGAAGTTAATAGAACAAAAGAAGTTCGCTGAACAAGAAGACAAGAAGTTCAGCAAGATAAGAGATAAAGAGATAAGAGATAAGGAAGAAGGCTGACTAAGTGAATGGAATCCTGTGGAATCCAGTGGAAGAAATAGTAGTCAGCAGGAGACGTTCGAAAGAAAGGGAAGTCCTTAGTGTAGTTTGAGATGCTAAGCCAGTAGCCGATCTGTAGGGCGTATAGGTGGGCTGTCTGGTTGTACTAGGTCATTAGGAAAAAGGGGTAGTACGAGGAAAGAAAAGAGTAAATCATAACAAAAGCGAGGAATGATGCTTTGTGAGCTTAGGATGACACACAGTAAAACCGAGACTGTGTAGAATAAGCTAGGGAATACAACAGAGTCCCTAGCTATTTATCTGGTAATACAACCCTAAGCCCTGGGTCAAGGAATAGGGCAAAGGGGAAGATCAAGGGATGAAAAAGAAGCTCTCCACTTTGGGTGAGCTGCAGAGTCCGTGGGTTTCCAGAAAGGGAAATCCGCGGGTGAAGAAAGAATTCCACAGATAAGAAAAGGAATTCTGCAGAGGGGGGAAGGAATTCCGCAGGGGAGAAAAGGAATTCTGCTGATTGGAAAGGGAATTCTGCAGATGAGGAAAGGAAATCTGTGGATAAGGAATAGGAATCTGCGGACTTCCTGAAAGGCATAAGGGAGAGGTCTGGAATGACCTAGGGGAGTTCTGGTGTGCTAACTACAGTCACATCTGGAAAGACTAGCCAATCATCTTCGAAGTAAGTTATGGAAGTGAAGGAAAAAGGGGAAAAAGATAGCCTCATTTGTGAGGCAGGTCATTTGACTGTAACATTACCCCCCTCACTAGGCAGTTGCTCCACAGCTGCAACTTCATTGGTCGGGGCCGGACTGGTCCCCCTCATTGACCTTGTAGTCATCGTTGGACTCCTCATTCCATATCTAGGGTCGACGGGGGAAAGGGTTGTCACGAGGGTGGGGACAGTTGTCCACAATATGCCCGAGGGCGTCACAATTGCCGCAACGGCGTCATGGGCAAGAGGCCTGGGTGTGACCAGGAGCCGATATGTGGCAGAAGGGGCATCTGTAGAGAGAGCAATCCACGCGCCAATGGGAGGCGTCTCCATACTGGTAGCAACGCGTGTTGAGAGGGGAGGAGTGTCGAACACCGGCAGAGGGGGAAGGTGTGTCGACATCAATAGGGTTTCCCCTAGATCTGGCAGTGGGGAGGAGCTGGTAGGAGGGAGCAAGCGAGGAGGTTGGAAGTCCAACAACAAGTAAGGGCACTGGTCGTCTCCTGATAGAGTGGCTTGGACCAGCACGTCTGAGAGGGTGGACTGTAGGCTCCGCTGCCATGAGCTGACGGGGTTGTATGGCACTGCCGCTGTCAGGCACGGGTGGTGGAGGGGAATGTGAGGAAGCGGGGGTGGTGGCTGGAGTGGGATGTCCAGAGCCAATGATTGTGGTGGCAGGGGTGAGTCCTCTCATCTGCGAGGAGATGGTTGTCAACAGATTGGAGATGGAAGAGGTAGAGGCAGGATCACTGGGTATACCTCTCGGAGGGGGGATGGGCACAGGCGACATGGGCCTGGAGGTCCTCTCAGGAGTGAAATAAGTTCTCTGCTTGGTAGCTGAGAGACCGAGGAGGAGGGGGTGGAGGAGATGTGTGACGAGCTGAGGCTCAAGTCGGTTGATGGCGAGGGTGAGATGTGTTACGACACAAGGCGACTGTCGCAGTGCGAACACTGGAGTCTCATGCAAGTAACAACGATCCTCAATGAAGAGGACGTGATACGAGCATAACCAAGGCGAAGTAGAACTAGGGGAGCTCAGGAGAGTCCCAGTCTCTGAGAGG